>APFE030186318.1:0-21916 GCA_000404065.3 Pinus taeda | reverse complement strand
TACAGTTGTGATAGCAAATACACTAAAGGTCATAAGTGTGCTGAGAAGAAATTATTTTACATAGATTGTGAAGAGGAGGAAGAAAAGGAACAAGAAACATCAAAAGAAGAGGATATACACCATGAACGAACCCTAGAGAAAGAAGAAATGAATCCACCCATATCTTGTAATGCATTGGCCGGAATTACCACTCCTCAAACTATCAAGATAGAAGGACATATCAAGAAGAAAAAGGTAATAGTGTTGATTGATTCGGGTAGTAACCATAATTTTTTTCATTGTAAGATAACCAAGGAATTGAATTGCTTCCTATATCCAGCACCAGAGTGTCAAGTGATGGTTGCAAGTGGAGGAACCATAAATTTCTCTAGAAAGTGCCATAATATCAAGCTATCCATGGGTGAATATGTATTAAATAGCCCAATTCTTTCCATTCCAATGGATGGTGTTGATGTTGTACTATGAGTCCAATGGCTACAATCCTTGGGTACAATATGTTTTAGTTTTCAAGAACTTTTCATGAAATTTTCTTCAAAAACAAAGGAAGTTGAATTAAGAAGTTATCACAAGGAAACCAGGAAAGATAATTAGCTCTAATGGAATGAAAATGATTCTAAAGAAAGAACAACGAGGCATAATTGCACAATTATGTTCACTAGATGTTCCCACATCAAAATCCTATATTTCCCCAGATCTCCAAAAAGTCTCGGACAATCATTCCAAGGTATTTGAGACTCCCAAAGGTCTCCCACCTATTCATGATCATGATCATGCTATTCATTTGATTCCAAGAAGTGTTCCTTTAAACATCAGGCCTTACAGATATCCCGATGCCTAAAAGAGTGAAATTGAATGTATGGTTGTAGAAATTCTAGAGGCTAGTATAATTCAACCTAGTTAAAGTTCTTTCTCTGCTCGAGTAGTATTGGTGCACAAGAAGGATGGATCATGGCGCATGTGTTCGGATTATAGGGAGATCAGCAAGCTCACTGTTTGGAGTAGCATGATCCGGCTTATCCACAGTATTGTGTTTATTTTGTCGACGTTTCAAACCCCAAAGAGGGTCCATCATCAGGACTAAGATAGAAAATGAATGATAGTTCCTTGAGAGAAGAATATTTTGACCATAGTATAAATAAACCTAGATCTTGATTTATAAAGAAGTCGACCCTTATATATGAATTGTTTTTTAATCTTTAATTTTAATTTTATTTCAATTTATTATAATAATTCTAGTTTAATTATTTTAATTCAATATATTTATTTATATTTATATATATATATATATATATTATATATTATATATATAGTATATATATTATATCATATTACATTGCTGACTTGCAATTTCTGAAACAATGTAGAAACAAGAAAAACATTCCTCCATTCGCTCAGATAAAGCATAGACTCTTGAATCAATATAATAATAAATCATTTTTAAAATTAAGTCTGGCCCTAATTTGAAGTGAAATCAGGAGAACCAAGGCTACATTAGATAGGCTCAGTGGCTCTGCTCTTTCCGCTCATCTAAAACTAACCAAGATAATTAGCTTCGACCTGTGGAAAATAATTGATGCAAAGGTTGCCTTGAAAACAAAGATAGAGGGTAGAATTTCCTGGGAAAGATAGTCCATCAAGCTATCCAAATTAGAAGAAGGTGCAGGTTCACAACCAAGTGCTGAGGTTGATAGTGAATCAGTTGAGGGAAGTGATCTAGCTTCAAAGAAAAATAGTGCAGTAACAATTTCAGATAGTGTGATCTCCTGCTTTGCTTCCAGTAATCCCAAGGTGGAGGATGGTAGTAATTACACAAGGAATATCGGTGATAAAGAGCGTAGGGTCAAGAAAAATGTTGCGGATGATAGCACTAACAGCGTAATTTCCAGCAGTAAATACAATAGCAGGGTTAAGACTGTGATCGACAAGAATATTGAAAACGCTGAGATCATGAATGACAAGCCACCAGAATGCATGATGGACTGTGTTGTTTCTAGCACATCAAGTTACAGCAAGGACTGCGTTGTTTCCAACACATCAAGTTACAGCAAGGACTGCGTTGTTTCCAGCACATCAAGTCACAGCAATGATAATACTAATGTTGAAACCGGTGGAAACATAAATGATAAAACCAAAAGAATCGTATCAGTGTCACCAAAATGCATAAAGGATAGCGTGGTCTCCTATGTTGTTTCCTACATTGTTTACAACAATCACGGTGAAAATACCGATGGAAAGGAGCGTAGGAATAGGACTTGTAATAATGACAACGTTAATATGGTAAACTCATCAACTTACAACAACCTCAATATTGACAATACTAATGTTGAAACCAGTAAAACCATAAGCGGAAGTGGCGTTGAATCTGTAATTCACAAGAATGTTGAAACCATAAATGATATTAAAATCATGAATGACAGCATTGATGGTAGAAGAATCGTGGAGGAGGAAAATATTACAACACACATTGATAATAAATATAAGGACAGAAAGAACATAGAAGGTAAGGATCTAGATGTGGAAACTAATATGCGTTGTAGAATTATTATAAGTGATAAAGCTGCAGTTGATAATCAATTTGTTGCAGAATCTAATAATCACGAAAATGATAGGTCTGTTATTAGGAACCCCAATGTTCCAAATAAACATGATTAGAGAGTCGTTAATCTCTCATTCGTAATGCTCACCCCTGAAGAAATTAATACCCTTAGCAAAGGATTGGGATTCGTGGTCTCTCCGAGGAATATTCCATTTGAAAGCATCATCTGCAACATTGAGAATGGGACTCATGGCCTTTCATTGAATAATAAGGAGATATTAAGACAAGAATGTTCCCTAATTATGTTGAAATCTAAGTGGCCAAAGAGTAACTTAAATAAAGAGGGAAGGGAGTCTCTTATATCTCTCCGTAATAATGATAAGATAGTTGTACTTAAGGCTGATAAAGAAGGGGCCACTGTTGTGTTAAATAAGGAAGATTGCATTCATAAGATGAATGAGCATTTAAATTGTGGGAGTTATAGAAGAATCAACTCCAACCCTATTCCCAAGGTGATAAAACAAGTCAAGAAGGCCATCATGGAAGCAAACCTTTAAGATGAAATAAGAAAGAAGTTGATTCCATCCTGTGAGGTTATTCCTAGAATCTATGGATTACCAAAAATTCATAAGGAAGGGGTCCCTCTTAGACCAATAGTTAACACCATTGGTTCCCCTACCTATGAATTAGCTAAGTATGTAGCTAAGATCCTAAAACCTCTAGTTGGTAACACAAACTCTTTTATAAAAGACTCAAATGATTTTGTAAAGCTTATTAGGAATGAAAGGGTGGATAAGGATGATATTCTAGTAAGTTTTGACGTGGTTTCTTTGTTTACAAAGATCCCTCTAGATGAAGTTGTTCATGTTATAAAGATAGCCACTGATCCTGAAACAGCAAAACTTGCAGAAATTTGTTTATGGTCCACTTTTTTCAACTTTCAAGATCACTATTATGAATAAATATCAGGAGTATCTTCCGAAATCAAGTTTACTATGGAGCTTGAAGAAAATGGTAAAATCCCCTTTCTAGATGTACTAATCAGTAGAAAAGAGGATGGTACTTTGTGACACCAGGTCTATAGAAAGAAAACACATACTGATAGCTATCTTCATGATGACTCATACCATCATCCTTCCCAAAAATCTAGCGTCTTGAACACTCCAGCTGGTAGGGCTCTCGGGATTTCTAACCCTGATCACCTAAATGAAGAAATTGAACACTTAACCTCTGTCTTCAAGAACCTAGGATACAAAGAGTTGAGTATTAAGAAAGCTATAAGAAGAGCTAAGGATAAGGTCCTCTCAAAGCGTCCTCCTGAAAACAAGAAAGAAAATTGTGGAAAAGTTTACCTTCCATTCATCCAAGGGATTACGGATAAGATTGCAAAAATTTTAAGAAAGAATAACATAAACACCCAATTTAAAACATGTGGAACAATAAGGGAAATGATGAGATCAGTAAAGGATAACATCGATCGTCAACAACTCAAGACTGTGTACAAGATTGATTGCTCTTGTGGCAAGAGTTATATTGGGGAAACAGGTCGGTCTCTGAAAATTAGACTTAAAGAGCACGGAGTTGATATAAAGAAGGAGAGACCCCGTACATCGGCCCTTGTGGAACACTCATCCAAAACCAAACATCATGTGTGTTTGGAAGATGCTAAAATAATTGCAAGAGAGGATAATTATCAAAAAAGAAAAATCAAAGAGGCCATCAAAATTATGAAATTTCCTCAAAACCTCAACAGGGACAATGGGAGTGAGATTAGTGGAAATTGGTTTCCCCTAATTAGACAAATAAACCCCTCCAAGCCTTTAGAAGCATAGTAACAGAGTTTTCAAAATTAATAGAGTTAATTAATTTAATTTTAATTGGATTAATTAAATTAAATTTATTAAATTAAATTAATTAATATTAATAAGTTAATTTATTTTAATCAATTTACTTAATTTAAATTTATTCTAATAAAATTAATTAAAATTAGTCAATTAATTAAACTGAAAATTAATTATTAATAATAACCAAAAAAAATTATATAAATTATAGAAAATTATAAATTAATTAATTAATTGATTTACTTATCAATTAGACAATTAGGGTTTAATAAAATTAAGCATTAAAAAATTTATAAATAAGAATAATAAAATAAAAAAGAAATTAAGAATTAAATATAATTATAACTAAATTAATTAACTAATCAATTAAATTTAAATTAATTTATATACTTGAATCTTGACGATGACAGGGCGGAAGCGAGGGTTTCTACAAATCTAGGGTTATCAGCGGCGAGGCCGTAAGAGGGGCAGCAACGGAGACAAGTGCAGGAGCGTAAACCTTCTGCGTGCAAACCGGGTCTGCAACATCATAAAAAGAGGAGGAAGGGTATACAAAACAGGGAAGAGCTGAAAGAAGACATGACAAGGGAACCAGGGAGGGGAGAGATCCCCTTCTATAAAAATGTGATCGCGGGAGAATCAAGGGAGAACAAGAAGGATGTGCCAGTAATGGGGAATCAATGGCAACCAAGACTCGGAGGCAGATGTCTACCCAGAGCTCTGAAAAAACCAAGGTTCGTAATCCCTAACAACAAACTTGAAGAGTATAGGTGTTATATGAGGGACCATGCTTTGATATGTAAATTTGTAGGGTTCTAGCCTTTGGAAAAGGACCTGGAAAAGTGGATACAACAAATATGGAAGCCGAAAGGGCATATAGATATAAAGCTAGGGGCAAAGGGCTTTTTCACATGATTTTTTCAAACTTAGAAGATAAGGAAAGAATCTTTGAAGGGGGACCGTACTTCATGAATAATGTTGGGTTATTTATGAGGCATTGGGACGACTGCTACAATCCAGACCAAGAAAAGATGTTAGCAGCACCTATCTGGGTGAGAATGTTTGGCTTACCAATGGAGTTTTGGGACCCTGATATCCTAGAAGGCATAGGCAATACAATCAGGACCTTTGTCAAAGTAGCAGAGACAACAAAAAGAGGAAAGTACACATCATATGCTAGGATATGCGTATATATGAATATAGCAAAACCACTGTGAGAGTTCATAGAATTAGAATACCATGACGAAGTATGGCGGCAACTGATGGATTATGAACATGTACCCTTCAGATGCAAGAGGTGTCATGAATACGGCCATCTCTTCAAAAAATGCCCATTGAACAATGCAGAGGAAAAATCAAGGAAAAAATAAGAATATAAAAGGAGGACAGAAGGTACAGAAGGAGGGGAAGAGGGTTTCCAGGAAATACACAGAAGAAGAAGACCAGGGAAAGAATTGACAAAAATGCAACAAACAGTGAAAACAGTGCCAGTAGAATGTCAAAACAAGTTCGAGGTCCTACAGGAAGAAGAAGGAGAGATGGAAAAAGAAGAAAACGTGGTAGAGCCTATGGAACTCACAAAAGATATAAAGGATTCAGATCTAAACCAGGGAAGCATGATGGGAGGAGGAGTAGAGGAAAGCATGGATATGACAGTAGAATAACCACAGAAGGAGACTAATCCTCAGAAAGACAGCGGAAGCAAAGAGGAACAAATAATGAAAAGGCTGTTACAGGATCGGAAAAATCTTGATGAAAGGTTTATCCCAGAAGTCCAAAAGCAATTGTATAAGGAGACATTTCAGAAGTACAAGGAGAAGAAAGGAACAAACAGGCAAATCAAATAGATCAAACAGGATCACAAGGAAACCCAAGTTTAGGAATGGACAGTTCTGGCAAAGGCAGTAGGAAAAGAGGGAGGGAGACAATGAGAGAAACCATTCAAGCGGCAGGAGAAACATTGGTTAACTCAGGTAGAGTCATACCTCTTTTAGAGGTATTTCAACAATCCTCTAAAAAGTTATAAAATGATAGTCACAAGTTGGAATATTAGAGGCCTTAATAGTAAAGGAAAACAAAGATATTTGAAGGACGGAGTGAAGAAAGATAAACCCAGTATAATGATAATCCAAGAAACGAAGATCAGCTCCCAAAAATTGGAAGAAATAATGAGAATACAAAAAATCCATTATGAGGTGATGGGTCAGGATGCGAATGGCATGGAAGGGGGTCTAGCAATCCTCTAGAATCCTGACGAGGTGCATTTTGAAAATTGGATAAGCCTACCCCGAATCTTATCAGGCCTATTCAGATTGATAGGGTCATCTGAGTGGATTCTTATCACAGGGGTCTATGGACCGCATATACCAAGGGAAGGAAAAAATTTCCTTCAAAACATGCAAACCATCTGAAAGATCTTCCCAGGGGTTCCATGGATCGTAGGGGGAGACTTTAATATGATAAAAATGATAGAAGAAAAGAGAGGAGGTATAAATAGACCAGGTCAAGATATGGAGGAGTTCAATGAAATGATTACAGAGCAAAGATTGGTTGACATTCCAACAATAAACGGCATCCACACTTGGAACAATAGAAGAGGAGGTAGATACCAAATTGCCTCCAGGTTAGATCAATTTTTAATATCAGAACAAATAATGAATAGGGATGTATTTGTAGAGGCCACGATAATGTCAGCGATGGGCTTAGACCACTGGCCAATTAGATTGGAGATCGACATTAAGAAGAACCCCCTCAACAGATCTTTCAGGTTTGAAGCCTTTTGGCTCAGGAATCCTCAGTTTATATCTAAGGTAAAGGAATGGTGGACTCAAATTCAACAAAAAGGAAAAGGTAAGATGCAAAATTTTCAGCCAAAGTTAAAAGAACTCAAAGGGAAAATCAAAAAATGGAATAAGGAGGAGTTTGGAAATATATTAATGGATAAGCAGAGACTAGAGCAAAAAATGGAAGGGATACAACAAAAAAATTATTATAGAAGGACGAGACGAAGAGAGGAGTAGAGAGGAGGGAATCCTAATTAGCCAACTTGAGGAACGAAGGAAATAGGAAGAGATTTTATGGAAAAAAAAATCTAGGATACATTGGCTACGCGAAGGCGAAAGGAACACGAAGTTCTTCCACCAGGCCATGATCCAGCATAGGCAAAGGAACAAAATTTTCTCCATCAAAAATGAAGAAGGGGAGAGGATAACAGAACACGAAAGGATTGAACAGGTATTAGTTGGGTACCACAAAGAACTACTGACGGAACCACAAGTGGATAGAAGAGTGGCGACAGAAATAGTCTGCAAGGAAATCCCAAAGATAATAACGAAAGACAAAAACAAGGCATTGATGAGGGCAGCAATGCTAGAAGAAGTAGAGGAAATCGTGAAGGGTATGAAGAAAAACAAGGCCCCAGGACCATATGGATACACAGCGGAATTTTACCAGGCAGGTTGGCATTTCCTTGGACAAGAGATTCTGGAGGTGGTAGAGGAATGCTGCATTAATCAAAAGGTATGGTCGGGCCTTAACTCTACTTTTTTTACTCTGATTCCTAAAAGTGTTAATTCTGATTATGCCCAAGGGTTTCGCCCAATTTCTCTTTGCAACGTAATTTATAAAATAATTGCTACATTGTTGGCTAAAATATTGAAACCTATTCTCTCTAGTATAATCTCCCTAGAGCAAACTGGCTTTGTGGAAGGAAGGAAAATCCTGGATGGACTAGTAGTTACTCAGGAAGTGATCCATTCTTTAAAACAAAAAAAGCAGAGGGGGATGATGATAAAACTAGATTTGTCAAAAGCATATGATCGCCTAAACTGGAAATACCTAAAGGAAATCCTTAGGGCCTTTGGGTTTAGTAACATATGGACAGACTGAGTACATAATATGATATCAACACCAAACTTCTCTATAATGTTGAATGGGGCGCCAACATCGACCTTCAACACTACTAGAGGGTTAAGACAGGGGGACACCTTATCTCCTTTTTTGTTTATCTTGGCTGCGGAAGATTTGGGAAGGTACTTCAAAAAAGAGCTAAGGGAAAGAAAAATAAAAGGGTTGAGGTTATGGTGAAGCAATCTGCCTATCACACACCAGTAGTTCATGGACGACATCATGCTTTTTTGTGAGGTATCTCTAAAGGAGGTAAGGGGAGTTAAAAGGATTTTGGATATGTTTATGGAAACCTCAGGTATGGAAATCAGCAAAGATAAATCTTGCACTTTTATCTTCAATACCCCAGAAACGATCAAAGCTCATTTAACTAGAACGCTGGGATTCCAATATGGAGAATTACCAACAAAATACCTAGGAAATCAAATAGATGTAAATCCTACAAGAATAGAAAATTGGCAGCAAATAATAGAAAGACTCAAGAATAGACTTGAGAACTGGTCATTTCACTCGCTGAACATAGCTGGACGATTGGTGCTCCTGAAATCAGTACTCCAATCCATCCCAATCTATGGCGGCGCCCAAAGGTGCATGTATGAAAATGAAGGAAATTTTCGGAAAATTTATGTGGGGAGGACCAAAACAGCAAAGGAAATGGGCTCTAGTATCGTGGAAAAGTTTGACAAAACGAAAAGAAGAAGAAGATCTAGGACTTCGAGATCCGGGCAGCCTAAACCAGATTCTAGGAGCGAAATTACGGTGGAGGTGGATGAGGGGAGGAAATGACTTGTGGAAAAAAATATGGACACGTAAATATAATATGCCCTCAACATCAGAAGGCATCCTCAATCTAGAAGAAATCCCAAAAGGATCTACAATATGGGAACTGGCAAGCCAAAACAGAGACATTATAAACAAATATGCCTTCTAGGAAATAAGGGGAGAAAATACAGCAAGATTCTGGGAGGAGGCATGGCAGCAAAGAGACAGAATGGGCAGTATCCAAGCTCTGCAAAGCACATATCAGAAGGCTGTTATGGAGGGGCTAGAGTATGTTAGATACTACTGGACAGGAGAGGATCCAGACGAGATATGGAGAACATGAAGAAAACCAGAAGAATGGGACAAAAATATAGATTAGGAACAGAAGGGGATACTAGTAAAAGAATTGGAGTCAAGGAAAATTAAAACTAGAGAGGGACAGGATATTCTCAGATGGGGAAAATCTTCAAGAGGAACCTTCACAGTCAAAGAGGCATATTACTTAACAATCCACCAGGAGAGAGAGGAGGAGACTTGGGACTGGGGAAAAATCTGGAATAATAAATGGTGGCCAAAGGTTGCCATATTCGCATGGCTAGTTGGGAAAGAAAGAATTCTAACATGGGATAAGCTTCAGAAACGAGGTTTCCAAGGGACCCCGAGATGCAACCTTTGTAAGGAGGAGAATGAAACCCAGGAACACATTCTGAACTCTTGTCCATTTTCCCAACATCAGTGGGACAAAATCAGGAGCCTCTTTGGAAAATCTAATAGGGACCCCCTGGATATTAAAAAAACCATTTTTGAATGGGGAAAGGGTCAATTTTCATGCCTGGTTGTAGGGAGAATCTGGAATCTAGCCATAGGTTTTGTTATATGGCTAATTCGGAAGGAACGAAATCAAAGGATCTTCGTAGACAAAACCAATCCACCAGAAAAGATATGGAGAAGAACGCAAAAATTAATTAGGGAAGCTGTTCTGGCTGAGACCTGGGAGGAAGAGGATTGGAGGGAGAACCCAGAGGAAGGACGAATCCTAGCTAAAATAAAAATGGAATATGGTATGGTGTATCCCTTTAAAGAAAGACAGCAAAGATCTCAGACCCAGAGCCCAGAGAAATTCAGTTTTCTGGGGGAAAACTTCATTAAATTGAATTTTGACGGGGCTTCCAAAGGAAACCCAGGACCGGCAGGCTTTGGAGGTATCTTTAGAGATAGCGAGAGACGCACTAGATGGGTGTATGTGGACTGGGGAAGCATAATGACCAACAATGAAGCAGAGTCAATGGTTGTATACCAGGTTCTTAGAATTGCAGTAAGAAATGGCTACACAAACCTGGAAATCGAACGAGACTTGTAGATAGTAGTTGAAATGCTTAGGAATCTTAATAATAGGAAGGAGTGGGATCAAGTTGCATGAAGCTGGAGAACGGCAGGGATCATTCAAGACCTGGCATATATATTGAAGAGAATTGAATATAAAATCATCAACCATGTTAGGGGAAAAGGAAATAAGGCTGCAGACTTTCTTGCAAATTGGGGTTGCAAAGAACAGAGAGAAAAGGTGGATAGCATCTGGCCAATGGTAATGAACAGACCAGAATGGGAGAACCTCATCACAATAATCAATCAAGATCATAATGGAACAACATATCTATAAAAAGGACCCCCAGAGACCCCCGATCGGGGTGGAAACGGTGGCGCGGAGTTTGAGCAACAAGGTGAGGACGAAAGGCCATGATGAACCTTGTGGCATACGGATAATCATGATGGCGAACGGTAAGATCCGCAGAGGGGATATCATTTCAAGGAGTAGCAGAGGTGGAGCTATGCGAGCCAGAAGTGGAGGTAGGTATGCCCTAGTGATGGGACTTGGGTATGAAGACACAGAGGTAGGACAGGGAGGAGTGGAGGATCATGAAAACTGCAGGTGGCAGAAGGACGTGGGGAAGAGGAATGAGGATGGGTGGCAAGGTAATCACTATGAGGAAGGAAGGGGATGCGAGGGAAGTGCAATAGTAAGTGCAGGCCATGGGAGAGCGGAAAGAAACTGCATGGGGAAAATCATAGCCAGGGGTATAGTAGGATGGAGAAGGTAGACAGTCAGCCTACCTATGGAGGGAAGAATGAAGAGGGAAGCGACGGAGATGAGCAGGCGTGGAAAGGGAATGGGTAAGGCAGGAGACAAGGCTGAATCTGGGGGAGCATGGGAGCAGCAGTAGACAGGAATGGACATGACGGAAGAGGAAGAGGAGATGTATAGTTCATAGCAGGAGGGTCACGGGCAACAAAGGAGGAGTGTAACGATGAAAGAGAAGTATCAGAAGGACAGGTATCAAGAAGAATTAGGGAGCAGAGAGACGGGAGTCGGGGGACGAAGGAAGGAAGTTGACTTCGGCGGCCCTTCCAGCATTAAGTGTTAGGACAACCAAGTTAAGGAGGTTTACAAAGGGAACAAAGGACGGGGAGGGAACCGCAGAGGGAGAGGGCGAGGAAGAACAGCCAGAAACCAAACTAGAATTGAACCGGTGCCGCGGGGTAGAAGAAGGGGCAGGAAAACATTGAAACAGGGGGTCCAACATGCCGAGAGCGCGTACAGCAAAAACACTGATGAGGATATTCGAAGAATTATCCAGCGAATGGAGGAAGAGGCTATGCAGGAACAATCGGATGCTAAGATGTATGATTGGGAACACCTGCTGACGGATCCAGGGAATACCAGAGGGAGGATGTCACTGTATAAACAGGCACTTCACATATACTAGGTTATGAAGAGGCTGCTGGCAAAATCCATGGAGCAGGTCGCTATGGAGATGGTTGAACTAGCCTAGGGAATTCCTAACCTGAAAAAAGAAATGAAAAACATTCAGGTGATCCTACTTATGCAGGATAATAAGCTGGAAGAGATAAAAGATCAGATAAAGAAGATTGATATAGGAATAAAGGAAGAAGGTGACTAGCTGGAAGTCATGGCAGACTGATACCTGGAGATATGTATTATTGTTTTTGTTTTCAGTACAGAGAGTCAGTTTTAATTTTCTTATAATATATAATGCAGATAGGAGATAGTAGCAATCTCTTTGACTATGTAGTTTACATAGCTTGGACAAGAAGACTTAGCATTTTTTGTTTATGGATGGCTGTTAAAAACTTAAGGTGGTCAACAGACCTAGTTTCCCCTCGGGGCAGGTTGAGGCCACCATGTGAATGTACAAGTTTCAACTCGAATTAATAGAATATGAATGGACCCATGTTAGCTTACAAAAAAAATAAAATTATATACTTAGGATTAATTAACTAAAAATAAAATAAAAACAATAAGAATTATAAAATAATTAATTAATATTAATTAAGCTAAATTTATGAATTAACTATATCAATTAAAATATTTTAGATTCTTAGGTTAATAAAATAAACTAAAAAACATAAAATTAAAAACAATAAAACTAACCTAATCTCTATTATTCATGTAATTAAGTAATTGAGTAGATAAATAAAAATAAAATTTAATTTTTATAATAAAATAAAATAAAAATAATATAAATAATAAAATTTCATCATATTATGTAAATAAATTTACAAGTAATCAGTTAAGTAAACAATTGAATAATTAAAGATAATATATATATATATATATATTATATAAATAATATATATATATATATATATATAATTATATATATATAGATATATTATTTATATATATATATATATAATATATATTTACTTTAAAATAATTAAACCCAAATTACATATGAAATTGAAATAAAATTAAAATTAAAATTAAAAAGGAATTCATATATAAGGGTTGGCTTCTTTATAAATCAAGATTTAGGTTTATTTATACTATGGTCAAAATATTCTTGTCTCAAGGAACTATCATTCATATTCTATCATAGTCCTGATGATGGACCCTCTTTGGGGTTTGAAACTTCGACAGAATAAACACAATACTGTGAATAATCCGGATCATGCTACTCCAAAAAACTACCACAACAGCTTGAAATCTAACATAAGCTCACTATTAAAGATAAATTTCCCATTGTTTTCATTGATGAACTATTGGATGAATTACATGGATCAATTTACTTCACCAAGTTGGATCTTCGTTCAGAATATCATCAAATCAGAATGAAGACTGAAGACATTCCGAAAACAACATTTAGAACTCATGATGGTCAATATGAATTTTTGGTCATGCATTTTGGCCTTACCAATGCACCTTCTACATTTCAAGGTTTGATGAATTCCATTTTCAAATCCTTAGAAAATTTGTGTTAGTATTTTTTATGATATACTAATCTATAACAAGTCTTGGAAGGATCATGTTCAACATGTTGATAGGGTGCTCAAACTATTGGAGGAGAAACAATTATATGCAAAAAGCTTTGAATGTTCCTTTGGAGTACAAGAGGTAGAATATCTGGGTCATATTGTATCTCATGAAGGTGTTAAGGTAGACCCTAGAAAAATTAAAGCCATTAAGGAATGGAAAATATCCACATCCATAAAGCATATGCAAGGATTTCTTGGGTTGACAGGGTATTATTGCAAGTTTGTTAATAATTATGGGAGAATAGCAGCACCTCTAACAACATTATTGAAGAAAGATTCATTTTTATGGACTCCAAAAGCAACGAAGGCCTTTGAACATGTTAAAGAGGAGATGTGCTTCAATTGATTCTTTTTGCAACCATTTCTTCGAAATGTTCTCTTGCTAATTGTGCTCCTGACTTTACTGTACTGACACCTGAAAAAGATGCATTTTGTTCCTATTTTGTTGTGTTGGTAATTGAAAATATGCATTCAATTCACTCAAGAATTTCAAGGAACTTATCCCATTTCTCATCATCTAGACATGAAAACTTAATTACCCTCCTGTAGGCTTCTTCCACTTCAGTGTACTTCTCAAAATTTGGCTTAGTAATAAGCAGATGATGGACTTCATGCAAGATAAATAAATCATTCTCGAAACCTTCCAAAGAATCTTTACCACTAATGATCCCTTTTACCTTAGAAAAATTTGATTTATCTGTTTCTATGTCATGTGACTTGTACTGGTAATTTTCTAGTGGAATCAATTGGCCATGAGAATCTCTTAAGGATGAGACTCCTTTTTGCTGGAGGATAGAAAAATTTATGTGGAAATTTTTTGTTTGAGCTTCTAAGTTTTGGTTATTTTTTTTCCAGCTACAACATTATATTTCTTTTTTTTAATGCCTTTCTAACTTCTAGGACTATGTTTGCCATATCTTCAATTCTGAAATCTTAAAGCTCATTTTTGGTTTTTGAGTTTAGCACTGTGATGATCCTTATTGCTTCTCCTGATTTGTGGTCCAGTTCTTCTTTGATTTCTGTTATGGTTGCTTTTGATTTTTGTACCAAATATTCCTATTCAAACATAATTTCAATAGATGTCCACAACTCTGAAATGGTCGAATTGATGTCAATCCATATTTTTTCCTTTTCTTAGATAATGTCTATGCACTGGTTGATTCATCTATGTACTTTTCAATTTGTTTAGTTAGCTTGAAATTCTTTTACACTTCTGAGATATATGCATTATTTGCCTTAAGTTTATTTTCTTCCATTCTTTGCAGTGATGCCTTTAATTTCTCTATTTCAACATTTCTTAAGATAGATCTCCCATAGCTTTTGAAAAAAATTCAGTTCCTTCTTGGCTAGTTAATTTTATTTTTACTATAGAAATTTCTATACTGATCTAATATTCCTTATCTTTTAAGGCTTTTTCCATATCTGCTTCCATGTTTTGAATATGAATAATATACTCAACAATCATACGTAACATATTTTCTTATTATTTCTCTAATTTCCCCACTTCTTGAGTTTGAGGATGCTTTGTTGTTGGTAATTTCAACTAGTTTCTTAATGCTTGAATATCTGCATTCCTTCTCTTAACAATTTCTTCAGCAACATTAACATCATTAGGATCTAATCCTAATTTGATTATCAGATCTTCTAATCCTTTTATCCTTGTATCTTTAGCTAATGAGGACATATTTTCTAGCTTAAGCTAAGAATGGATATTTTATATAGAAGCTTGCAACTTTGAAGATACCATGGCCAAGCTTGTCAAAGAGAAATAAATCATCTCACTAGCCTGTTTGGGTAGATAAATTTGATCTATTGGATGAATATTATTTTTATGAAAAGAAAATACATAATTATTATAATCTTCTACACTTTTAGGAACTAGAACCTTTGGCTCAAGAAATACCAATCTAAATTGTCCTATGTCAGGGTCCAGTGCAGATAACAATCTAGTTTTAGTGGTAGAAGATTGTTTCCAAAACTTAGAAAAGGTAGAAGTCTTCAGTGCTTCATTCGTCTTCTTCATTTCTGGGAATCTTGCCAAAATAATTTGTTTCCTGAAGAAGGGGAAGTAAGGGAGTCAAGAATTGTTCAAAGGCTCACTTGATAACACAATTGTAGTAGATTCTTATGGATTTCTGACCTCTGATGATTCTTCTTCTAGATTCTTTTTTTTTCTCCTTTTAAAAACTTTAAATTCTATTGGTTTGAAACTTGAACCTAAAGGAGACATACTCTCACTTGGTCTCTTTAATTCTCTTTCCTTTAACCTTGGAGCCTCTTGGTCTATCTACCCGAAAATCTACTCTTCAACTTCTTGCAAGGTGTTTTCCTCCCATACCTCTTGATTTGCATACTGATCAAGTTCTAGTTTTTATATGTGAGTATAGGGAGCTGATTTCTATTCAATTCTCATGCATTAAATTACTCCTAGAGGGTTGTAAGGCCATATGAAACTTTGCTTGAATTTCATCTCTCTCAATAACGTTTCAATTTCTTTATCTGCAACTCTGGTATTAACTATGAATGGACCAACTTGAGCTTTCAACTTAAATTTTCCTTTTGATTACTAGACACAAAAATAATTTCATTCATGTTCATCCTCTGCCTAATGAACTCTAGAGAAAAAATCCTCATGGGCACAAAAAATGGCAGTTTGTATGGGGGCAATTCATGACCATAAAATCTGATTTTTGTAAAATTTGATAAAGATACCAATCTCCTACTTTTGACTGTTCACTGAGTTGCAATATTCCTTTTCTCTCTGTAGATATTCTTGGAAATTCATCATTAATAAGAAGATGCAATGACATATAAACAAAATGATTCACAAAATCACTGAAAGAATACTCTTCTAAATTTTTCCTGACTAATGAACTCCAGTGGATGACATATTGTGGCCTTCCTTGTGAATTAATATTTTGCTGTGGGATTTTGAATATTTCTGACTAATGGTACAATAATACCTATACCAATATTGATTGATGATTAAAATATCCCTCAACACCAAAATTTTGAAACTATTCATGGATAACATATAATAAAAACTGGCCAAAATTAAAAAGGATTGAGGCTTTTTTTTTCTAGATGAAAACACTCACATAAATCCTAGGATTACTTCATAAACCCACTAATATTTTTAGTAACCTAAGAGACAACAAATCATAGAAATAATATGTCTGGAAATTTCTGGAAAGATTGTTGAAGATTATGGTGAATTGGTTTGAGGCAATTCTAAAATTTCAGGTAAGAATGACTCAAAAATGTGAGCTCGATGCTGAAAGGTGAGTTTTTGATAAATTGCCATCAGGGAATCAATGGAAAATGGTTGAAGAGAACTCTGTGGATTTATCTAGAAATCTTGGAAAATTGATTCTAGGGTTATGGAAAACAAAATCTCATTATTTTAGGCAACTATGGCTCTTTGACTTGGTAGGTAACGACTTTCACACCAAGTAAAGAATTCAGGGAAATGATGAGTTTGGGGGAAAATAAATTGGGGTAACAGGGATTCCTAGAAACTGAATTCATCACTGTCATCCTACAACTTCTGAAATGCCCAATTATGTAGCTCATATAGGTCAAATTCACACTAGGTCTCTATAATTTTAAGCTGAGTATCAACCATAGGGAATTCGTTTAAATTCGACATGGGAGTTAGGATTGGGATTTCAATGGAAACCTTAGATTTACCCTTTTGACTGGACATTTTGAATATAAAAAGAACAAAGAATCTTTAAAAGAGAATACCTAGTGAACTGATCAATGATAGCAATGGTAAGTGTAAAACCATTTTGCGGATGCACCCTCCCCCCTTCGTTAACTGTCGGGAGTGTGGGGGTCCCACAATTATTTATTATATTTTGATTAGAGTGGCGGCGATTCAGAGTGTCCAAAGATGCTTGGACAATAAATTCACTTCACGGCACTTTCATTTATATTTAAAAAAAAACAATTGAAATGTTCACACCTATATCAAACTTAAAGCAACATTTTAACATATGCTCCTCTTTATTACAAAATGCATGACAAAATTAACACACACACAGATATATATATATATAATATATATATATATATATATATTATATATATATTATATTATATATATTATTATAATATATATATATTTGAAATCTATACAATTTAAAAGATAAATTGCAAAGGTAAAAAGAAGTTACAACAAGGTGCATTCTACAACACAGTATGAGAGCAATGTGTGATACTGTTTTTGCTAAATGTTGAGTTGACACGTGTCCTTCTTAAAATAAAAATAAAATATTCTCTAAATATAAAAAGAAATGGCCACTAAAATAAAAACAAAATATGCATGTGTGTTTAGTTAGTTTTACATAAAAGCATTATAAAGCATCAATAATCTCAATCTCACCATGGTCACTCCATTTGTTATTAATATTACAACCCAATTTAGTAAGAATATTTAACCCGCTCCCAGTAATAAATAAAAAAGATATGATGTAATATAGCTTCATATCAACTTTAAAAGCAGATAAAGCAATTAGAAGTAAAAAAAAATGTATACTTTTCATTTCAACACTATATTTAATTAAACCATTTGAAAATCTATGTTAACTAATTTATGTCGATATGAAAGTCATATATATCTATATATAACAAGTGCTACATAATAACTAGTACTTGTCACTTAGTTTAAATATAGATAAATTAAAGTAAAAATATTGAATTCAAGTTAGTGTTAAGGTTTAAAACCCAATCATTCTAGGTTTTAATGATTGGTAAATTGAAGTATTTTGTTAATTGTAATTCTGCATTATGGCGGTGGAGAATCCAATCCAACAAGAATCATAATGTCTTACTGTAGTGGTAATGTCTTTGTTGAGAAGATTGTCTAGAAGGTTTTACATTTTCTATGTAAAGTATAGATAGATATATTTTAAAGGGTAATCATTTTAGCGAGATATATCTATGAAAGATAGGCTGAATATATTCCTTAAAAATATATATAAATATTAAAAATGGAGTTGCTTTATTTACTTAGTTATTTGTTGTTTGAATTGATAATCATTTTAATTTATTATTCACTGACTTCTTATTGATATTAAGTAAAATTAGATAACTTTTTTACCATAATTTAATTTATTTGTTAAAAAACATTTCATTTTCATGCACTTAAAACAAATTTTGTAATAAACAATAAACACCTAGGTAATATAACTACGTGTTTTTTTAATTTTAAAATAATTATGTAATAATTAGATGAATCTATATTATTATTTTAAGAGTTTAACTATTTTTAATAATGATGATGATGATGATGATTAACATCCACTAAAACCAATATGGTCTATTGGAGCTTAAGAAAGTAAAAGATTAATTGAGTCTCTTTAATATTTTATTTCTATGATAAAAAATAACGCAAAGAAGTGTTCCTAGATCACTATAGTTTTCTGGCATTAACAAGTCAATAAATCTGGTAGTGTGGCAAAGGTTATGGAAATGAGAATGGATGCGAGTAAGAGTTAGGAAATCCAAGAGAAAGTGTCTCTCATCTTTAGCATTCTTAGTATCACAAAAGTGACAAAAATTTTCATCCCAAGGAGTTTTGGGAATTGACCAACACCCAGTTTCACTCCGAATCTCATGAGAATTATTTATTTTCTGTTCCTTTTATTCTTAGCACTTGTCAAGACAAAGAGATAATTCTGGTTAGCAAGATTGGGGTTGATCATCTCCTTATAATACCTTAAATTCCTTTTGCCTTCTAACTCCTTATCATCCCACAAGTTATCCTTAAATTTGGAAGTAATAGTATTTTTAATTTTATCCTTATTATCTAAGATGATCTCTTCCTTTATCCCCTAGTGGTCAAGCCAAGTTTGGATATCCTTATGTCTGCCTCGCTTGAGCCAAAGGTGGGGGTTTTGGTTAGAGTTATAAGAAATTTTGGGCGACCTCTTGGCTTCCATTTTGTAAAGTTTCTTCTTATACATCAGCTACCTAAACATAGTCATGCTTTCAATGGGGTAAATAATATCTTCAATTAAAAGGATAAAGTAGGGAGTATTTCCCATAATCTTGAGTTTGTGGGTAATAACTTGCTTTTGGATCACTTGGATCTTTCTCCATGATTCTCTAGATATACTGCAACTTGAAATGTCACATCCATATAATATCAAAAGGGTGATGAGAGTATCAAAGAGGATATTTTTTTAACTCCATACCCAAAGATCCATCAACTTACAATTGTTTTCAATATCATAATAAGATTTCCACCCTCCTATTACCCTTTTTTCAATTCTATAATTCTAGTTTAGTTGATGATGAATGTCAATACCTAAATATTTGTATGAAGAAACTTTCTCCAAGTAATTGTTATCATAAATGAAATTATCATAGTTGATATTTTTGGATTTAATTATCACTACTTTAGTCTTGTCAGTATTAATAGTTAAACCTATTGAAAATACAACAAGAAAATCTCAGTTTGACTTTCCTTGTGTTGGTTACTTGGGGCCTGACCCAGGTTCAACAGTGAGTTTAGCCAAGCAAATCCCAGTACTACTGGCCCTTTTGGGAATAGTCTGTGGTGCCCAGACTGAGGTCTCACTTGAGGTAGTATGGCAGGGTGCTGGAACCAGGTTTCCACACCCTAGGGATGTCTTGATGAAGTCTGGGAAGTTCGTGAACTGATCTCCACGCTTGTGCTGCTCCACGCAGCCATCTGTCCTTTACAACTTATGCAACTGCTTCCGTGTAGCTCTATAAAGGGCGCAAAGAGATGCTATCTAGATCCTTTATCCTTACTATACCCTTATTATAGATCTTAACTTAATTATGTCGGCCCAATATTCTTATTAATCATTCAACATTTATAACCAGTGCGCGCAATCATAAGCTGTAAAGAGATGCATAAATATCACAGAAACAATAAACACATAGTATTCCATAATCAACTTATGTTTTATTAATCTTTTGCTCCAGTACAATCCCAACTTTTCACTGCGCACACAGCTGCAGGGGTCCATGCACACAGCTGCAGACTCTACTAGGCCTCTCCGCACATAGCTGCAAGGCCTCTATGCACACAGCTGCAGAGCCTCTTGCTACTACTACTACCCAAGACTTGGACTTACAGACTCAAAACGAATTCCTTATCCAAAAACCCATATTATTTCTCAAAGCTAAGACTTAGACTGATTTTCCACTTAGAGCCTCACTCTATTTATACAATCCCACGGTCCACGAACCATGGGTAGGCCGACACATTCTATATTTAATTTACATTATTTTAGGGCGGACAACCCTAGAATGTTGCTCTCCGCTCCCGCATTTTGCGGGGTCTTTACATTACATTGACCAAAACTTGGGCTTCAAGCCCCAAAAACATGCTATGGGGGGATCCGCTACCCAACAAGCCCCTAACACAATCATCATGACTCATCCTGAGTCACTCGGTTGGTGTGGTGATTCTAGCGTGAAGTCAATCCAATTGTGTCGGTGTGGCGCGAAGGTCCATAATTCACCATGTTTTCGTGCTCTGGATCTACTCCATTTTTGCTTCTAAATCATCTGTGTCTGACTTGATTCTCTGCTTTGATGCTAGCTTCTAGTACCTGTGTTTATAGTCCCACACCTCTGTCTGGCTTGTGGGGTCGTGAAGATTGTGCCTTGGTTGGTTAGTCAAACAGCTGGCCCACTCGTGTAGGGCTTCAGGTGACTGCCATTTACTCTTCTTGGGAAGGGCTCTCCATTAAGTTTGACTAGCTAGACCACGCCTCCGTCTATGACCTCCTTTACCACATATGGTCCTAACCAATGCATTCTGAATTTTCCCAGAAATTTTTCGAACTTGCTGTCATATAGCAACACTAAATCGTTTACCTTGAATGTGTGCAACTTGATATGGTGATCGTGTCAGGCTTTCTTGTGTTGTTTCTATACTTGCTGATGGAATCCTGCTAGAAACTGGTCTTCCTCGAGTTCTTCTAATTGTGCGAGTCTCTCTTCCAAGGTTCCACGCTCCGACAGGATTGTGATTGCTGCTATCCGCAAACTGGGCATGATGTATTCCATTGGCATGACTGTTTCTGTGCCATAGACTAACCTGAAGGGTGTCTGACCCATCAATTTCTTGCATGTCATTCTGTATGCCCATAATACGGTAGGTATGCACAGGTCCCAGTCATTTCACTGCGCGTTACATACCTTGGTTAGCGCAGTTTCCAAAATGTTGTTGAATGCTTCTACTGTCCCAGTATCTTGCGGATGTTACGGTGTACTTTGCTGATGATACACCTGGAACTCTTTGGTGAGTGCGCTGATAGTTTCATTCAGGCAGTGTGTTCCACGGTCACTCATTAAAATTTTCGGACATCCAAAGCATGTTAACACGTGGTCGAACAAGAATTTCACAGCTGTGGCAGTCGCACAGTCCTTAAATTGTTGTGCTTCCACCCATCAAGTCAAGTACTCTGTCGTGGTGATTGTTATCACCCAGGTTGTCCTCTTTGACTCCCAAGAGGATACGGCCGGGGCAACCACTAACCAACTTTGGGCT
>APFE030186317.1:0-12539 GCA_000404065.3 Pinus taeda | reverse complement strand
TTTTTTCCGATAATTTTATATAATCTAATTTAGGGTAAGTTCTTTCTTGTGGAGTGTTTTCTATTATTAATAATTAATGCGTTAAAGTTATTACAAGTGATTCAAGAGAGCTAGTTACATTTCTCTATTTCTTCCATTTTATGTATTCAATAATATATATAGCATGTTTTTATTTAAGTTTCAATATTCAATAATATATATAGCATGTCTTTATTTAGGTTTCAATATTCAATAATATATGTAGCATGTGTTCGTTTAGGTTTCACTAGTAACAAATTTACTCTTAAGTTTGATATGCATTTTTTAATTTGAAAATCCCAAGTTTTTAATATCAAATTATATGTTTAGTCATTTACAAATGTGATTGGTAACTCAAAATTAAGATGTAGTCAAACTTAATTATACCACCATGTTTCTTTTAAAATAGAATAGAGATTCCAAAATTTTAATCTAATTATTAATTATTATTAGATTTATGGTAGGACCATTAAATATTCTATAATTTTCTTAGTAGTATACACAAATCAAAGATTCATATTTATGTGGAAGCTGGTTGTATTTTTTCTTTTTTGATTTAGTGAAATTGATTAATTAACAAAATATCTTATGAGCAAGTTTCATATGAAATGAGTTATGTTTTTTTGGGCTTCAGGAAGCCATGGGTCTTGCCCAGGGTATTATAACATACCCTATTTAGACTAAGAAACTCAGTAATAAATTGGATATAAATCTTTATGGATAAAAGAATTACTCCATGCTTCCTCAAATGAATATATGTTAAACTTGTACTAATAATAATGATATAGTTAATTCCATTTTTTTTTAAATCTTAGCAAAGTGAGATGTATTATGAAGGAAATGTTTTGGTGTTTGTTGTTTATTAACATTTGCTAACCATTTAATTTATATAATTGTGCTAATATGTAAATTTCTAATAAAAATGTATTTTTTTTAATATTGATAATTTAAATACATTTCATATATTTTAAAGCTATTTAATACTAAAGGTTTTAAAGATTTGAAAACATATTTGATAGTTAGTTACTCATGTTCTTACTTCTTTTTCTAAGTCATATGGGAGGTAACATAGTTTATATTATTTTGGTTATTGGATTTGGGTGTTTAAATTTTTTTAGTATAGAGTTTTCTTCCAAAAATAACATGCACACTTTACTTTGTATGATTTTATGTTTAGAGATAATTTTGATTGTTTTTTGCTTCTTTTTTGCCTTTCTCTTCTTCATGGATGTTTCTCTTGGCTATAATTAGATTCAAATAAATATTAGAAGATAAATATAAATGGATTCAATTTGTCCTTAGGGTACATTCATGTATCGGAATTTGTCGTAGGGTCTTAAAATCATTAGAGCAAGCTTCCAGTGGGCCATGGGTTATGATCTTCATTACATCACATGAATTGCAGAGGCATATATGGGTGAGCTCCCCTCTCACTCTCACATACACAATAACAATCCAAAGAATCTATGATCCATCCTTATGCGTTGTTTCTACAAATATTCATTTGAATCCCAAAATGCATAATTTTCGTTCTTTCCAGGTGATTGGAAGGATTCATTATGTCAAATTACACAATCATGATCCTTAATGTCACCAACTAAAACACGCTAGTGAATCTTGTAGTAATTCTCAAAAAAAAATTCATACATTTTCAAAAACACTTTGCATGAAAACGTTTCTTCAAACACTTTTTATTCAAAGAAGAGAACATTGATGGTAGATACATTTACTCAAACATTTGCATGGTTCCAAATATGAAACCCTTATTAAAAGTATGAACAAAGATAGCTTAGCCAAGTTCTTTATTAATTTGGAGAGTAAAAATACATGGAAATCACTCCATTTGAAAATTATGAGTAAATAAGAAAGTTGGCATGTTTTGGCTATAACAAACTAAACTTCTATATATATAAATTCACGTCTTTTAATGAGATTTTCCCCTCCATAAATAAAAGTTATTGTTTCAAAAAAATAAAAATACCTAGAATATTAAATCTGATATTAAAATAGTTTTGTGTTGCTTGATAAATTTAGGGTTAAAAATAAAATTTAATTCATACTACATAAATTTAATATTTTAAAATTATATTTTTTAGTTTATAATTAAATTTTAAATAAGATAAGGTTAAAAATTACCTAAATATAATCAGTAAAATAAAAATACTTTTTGAAATATTAAAAAAAAAATATTATTCAATTGAGAAGTAAATGCCACTCTATATGGAGTGTATGATAAATTATGAGATTATAGAGGAATACTACCCAAAATGAATAAGGTATAAATAAAATACCAATTTGTTTGGAGAGTATAATCACTTATTCGATCGACATGTAATTTTAATAAGTACTATCATGGACATCTAAATGACATGATTATAAATGTCTTGGAAAACTATGGGAGGGCACTATTTTGCCAAAGAATGGACGAAGACATGGAATATGACAAATTTTTTAATGGTAAATGTTGTAATATGTTAATATATTATATGTATGATCCCATATCACTACATGGATGATGTGAACTGGAACATTTTCATGAGTTATTTATAGTAACAAGAAGTGTTTCCATAAGTTAAGAACTAGGATTTTTTTTATTTTTTATTTTTTAACTGAAACGGTTATTTTTATTCATAGTAAGATCGGGCATTGCCTAAACGACCATTACAATTCCATTGCCGATTACAACACTCTTTCACTTAGGGAATTTCTGCCTTAGTTGGGCTTCCTGCATTAATGATGATCATTCATTCCTGAAGAGTGCATCCTATATTTGCCAACCTATCTGCATCCTTGTTTAGTCCTCTCAGAATATGGTATATTTGAACCGAGCAGAGATCTTTCAATATTCTGTTCACTCTTGATAGTTGCTTGTTTAGAGTCGGATCCTTGAGCTTTTCCTTTTTTGCCAATTTTTTTATCAGCAGTTCTGAATCTCCTATTATTAAGATTTCCTTTGGATTTTCTTTGCTTGCAATTTGGAAATCTTTCCAGAGGCTAAGTATTTCTGCTGGGTTGTTTGTTTTCACTCCCAGGCCCCAGCTAAATTCTTCTTTTTTCCAATTCCGGTAGTAAATCAGTCCACTTGCTCGACCCAGGCACCAGCTAAATTCTTCTTTTCTCCAATTCCGGTAGTAAATCAGTCCACTTGCTCGAGCTCTCCGTGGATTTCCTTTTGAGGCTCCGTCAAGGAGAATGGTGCATATTTCCTGGGATTTCATCCATTTCTAAAAATTATCTTCGGTTTCTCGAATCTGCCACCTTTCTTTGTGGATTGGTTGCGGTGGTGCTTGCTGTCTGCCTTTTCCTGTGTAGTCTTCCAACCACACGCTTTCTTCTTTTCTTAGCGAGTTATCTTCCTTTGCTGTATGATGATTTAGAGTTTCTAGGAGGAGCTTCTTTGCCTATTTTGCCACTTTCATTGCTGGTTGCTCAGTGTTGTTGAAGATGGCCTCATTCCAGGCTAACCAGATTTTCCAACAAATATATTTAGGCACAGTTGTCCATACCTTGTTCCAAATTGATTTGTTGGCAACTTGATGAGGGTAGTTTTCTTTCCAAGATGTGAACATGGAGGTTATTGTGCTTTGGAGAGGGGCACTCATGTTTAGTCCGGACAAGAAAGTAGACCATACCTCCTTCGCAAAATCACAAGTTATAAACAGATGACTTGCTGTTTCTAGCTCTTTTTTACATAAAATGCATCTGTGTGGTCCTGCTATACCCCTTTCGCTCAAGTTTTCACCTGCGAGAATTTTGTTATGGAATAAGGTCCAAAAGAAAAAGTTGATTTTTGGGATGTCCCAAATCTGCTTCCAGACTGATCCCTCATGTGGTGTATCTTGCTAGCTTTGTAGTTGATAGTATCCCTGCTTTGCTGTATATATTCCTTTCTTACCCTATCCCCAGGTATCCTCCTCATCAATATGAATTGGTGTAAAATCTACAATTTCATCATTGAGTACAACAAACTGGTTTTTTAGTTGTTCTGGAATTCTGGGCCATTTCCAACGCAGCCAGTTGCCTTTGTTGTCCCATTCGGTTATATCCTCTATTTTTTTAATTCCTCTCGCTTGAAGCCAAGCTCTGATCTCGGCGATCTCTGCTTTTTGTTTTAGTGGTTGATGTCCCATTACGTGATCTTTCCATAGGTTCGTATTCTTCCCGTTGCCTGGAATTCTGTATAATTCGCTTCTGAAGAATTCGATGCCTTTTACACACAACTTCCAGGCCTGCGTGCCTTTGGGCTACTTTTCCGTTTTGCAGCTCATTATGGATCGGTTTTTAAAATACTTCTCTTTAAGGATCTTGCTTACCAGGTGGTTGGGTGCCTCACAAAATTTCCACAGCAGTTTGCATCCCAAGGCCACGTTTGCTAGCCCAGGATCATGCACCTGAAGGCCTCCTTCCACCATCGGCCTTTTAACTGTTTCCCATCTGATTAAATGAAACCTATTGTTGTTCCCTCACCCCTCGTTCCACAAAACGTTGCGAATATATTTAGAAATTTCGTCTGAGATGTGTTTGGGCACCATCATCAGGGGCGCTTAGAATGTTTCCAACGTTGAGAGAACAAATTTGATCAATATAAGTTTGCCTCCTATAGATAACCAGAAGCCTCCCCATGCTTTTATCCTTTTCTTGCATTTAACTATTACTTCGTCCACAGGTGGTTCCTGTTTGAGCCCAAAGTTATGGGAAGTCCCAGATATTTAATTCTTTCCCATTCTGCATACCCTATGTATCCCAGATCTTCTGCTATTTTCCTTATTGTTTGTTGGTTTGTGTTCCAGCCATACACTGCACTCTTCTTTTCACTTACTAGAGCGCCAGTTATGCTGCAGAATTTCTGAAGGATGGATTTGAAAGCTGATGCTATTCTTGGGGAGGCCCCCCTGTCTCAGGCCCCTTGTGGCTAGAAACAATTTTGCAGGTCTTCTGTTTATCATTGGTGCTATCCATATCTTTTCCAAGCAGGCTTTAATTATATCAATAAAATTCTGGTTGAAGCCAAAAGCTGATAGAACCCTATATAAAAAGGATCTATTTACCCTGTCAAAAGCATTGCACATATCCAGTTTGATTAACATACCTTGTTCTCTGCACAGTTGACTTGAATGCAGTACTTCCTGCACTTGAATGACGTTGTCCAGGATATGTCGACCTTTCACAAAGCCTCCTTGAGCCGGGGTAATTAATTTTTGAAGAAGTGGCTTGATTCTATTTTCCATCAACTTGGCCAAGATCTTATATGATGAATTGCATAATGATATAGGTCTATATCTGTCAAAGGTGCCTGGATTATTTTCCTTTGGGATTAAAGCGAGAAAAGTTGAGTTTATGCCGCCTCCGACTATTGCCTTCCTCATGAAGCCCTGGACCATTCTCATCAGATCAGTTTTGATTATCTCCCAGAATATTCTAGAAAAGTGAATTGAGAATCCGTCGGGGCCAGGGGATTTATTTGACTCCATGGACCAGGCTATGTTTATTATTTCTTCTTCTGAAGCTGGCCTTATTAGAGATTCGTTGTCTTCTAAGCTTACTAGCTGGGGTATATTGATAAGGAATTCTTCCATGTCCTCCTTGCTTCCACCTTTTCCGGCGCTGAGAAGATTCTGAAAATGGTTTACTGCTGCCTCGTTTATCTGTTCGAAGCCTCTGCATGCCTGACCATTGGTGGTAGTAATTTCTGCGATGTGATTTCTCGATATCCTCGGCCTGTACTGTCTATGGAAATAGGTTGTATTCCTCTCTCCTGATTTGAGCCACAGGCTACGAGATTTTAATCGCCAAAATTTCTCCTCATTTCTAAAGGAGCCGTATGCTTTCTTCTGGTTGGTGGGGGTGTTGACTTCTTTCTTTATCCATTCTTTGAGTGACTTTTTGGTATTCTAAATTTTTTTCTTCGATACATAGCTTAGGGAGCCTGAGATTTCTATTTCCCAAGTTGTTTGTACCGTATCAAGAAACCTCTCTCTTTTGGCCCAGAGAGGGCTGAATCTAAAGGAGAGGGGGCCGAGGTCTTCTTCCTCCTTTATGTGCAGAAGAATTGGTTTGTGGTCCGATGTTAATTTTGGCAGGATCTTGGAGAGGACCATTCTATTATCCATCATAATAGCACTGCTAGCGAGGAATCTATCTAACCTTGCTGAAATGTGTTGTTCCTCTGTTCTGTTGTTAGTCCAAGTATATGTTCCTTTCACCAGTTTGAAGTCTACCAAATCCCAGGACTGGATTAGATTTTCCATAGTGAGGAGGAAGGGATCTAATGCTTGGAGAAAAATACACTTTAATTAAAAATATAGTTTAATTTTTAATTTGTGACAGTTGTGTTGGTCAGGTTGTCTTTAAGTTCATTTAATAACCCAACAATTTATTTATATTTTTCTTGAAGTCTAAACTTTTCTACAACACCTTTCTCTTGTAAATTACTCTTTGGAAAACATTTATAGCATTCATTAATGCATATATAATGACAAAATGCTCAATTAAACTTTATTTTTAGAGTTTGTAATTTTTGTAAGTGAATTTCCTTAATTTATCAAAAAAAAGTTGTTATTTAAATTGATTTCCTTGGAGATCATAAAACTAGGTTTTATGGCAATGGTTTCTCACATGTGTTTTGATCATGGAACTATTTTTCAATCTCCCATACAATTTGAATTTCTCCAATGTATTTCCTTCTTGTTTTGTAGAAAAAATTCACCCACAACATCCTCCATAGGAATGAATGATTTTAAGGTTATTTATGTACAAAAGGTAACTTCAATAAAATTTATAAATATACCTCTTTCATTAATTACATCATTTCTAAAGTATTATACCATTGATGAATCAATTTTCATTCTGGTGCACCCAATTGAAGAGGAGAAGAAGAATAGATTTTGTTCTTTTATATATATATAATCATGGTCTACAACTAGAAAACTATGTTTTTCATATCAAAAATTTATTTGTTTATGAAAAAATATATTTTTTATTATTATTTTATGTTTATAAAGAAATATTTCAATTGAATTGTCAGACACTTGTATTCTCATAAATTGTTTTTCAACTATTACATAAATAGTAAACTAAGATAGTGGTAATTTTTAATTTGTTTTTGATTTATTTTAAACTAAGATAGTAAACTAACAATGAAAGGCTGTGACGTGAAAGGCAAACAAAGAGATGATAGGTAGAAGAGGAAGTGTGCTAATTTTGGAAGTGTTTTTTCAGGTGTTTTAGAAGAGCAAATACACATGATAGATAGAAGAGAACTTTCGACTATAGAAGAGAACATCATCTATTTCAAACCCGCGTAAAGATTCCAGTTGATCCGTTAAAAGAAGAGTGGATCATAGTTTAACGAAAAAGCATGACATGCTTTTCTTGAAATTTTCATATAAAAAGTTGGGTTATCTTTTCAACAAATGATTTTCAAGAAATTATTTATGCAACCACGTCATCTATGCGCGTGCGTTCAAATTTGGAATGTTGAAACTTCAATTTCAATTTTCGGTATATAAAGTTGGGTTTTCTTTTCATGAAATGATTATCTACGCAACCACGTCATCTATCCGCGTGCGTTCAAATTTGGAATGTTCAGTCTTCAATTTGAATTTTCGGTATATAGTACTCTATGTAATCTTGGCACACGGTTTTTGTCGTACACTGCTTTTGGCGGTCAGCAATTCAATTAATATTATAAGCCGTAATCGTAGAGAGACAGCTGGTTATATGTTTGTATTTTCCTATTAATCTATTCAATATAATTGATAGGCTTTTGGTGGTCAACAATTTAATTCATATAATCGATCATCTTTTCCCCATTAGCAATTTAATTAATATTATAGGGTTAATTGGAGAAGCAATGGTGGTAGAGAAACAAAGCTCGTAATATGTTTTTATTTTTTTCTTAACTCATTTTTCATTTTTCATGTAGTTTCAATATCCATATAATTGAATTATTCTTTTTAGTTTATTTTTTAATTGGAAATGTTAAATTTTAATTATTGAGAGTTATATTTTAGGTAACAAATACTTTATGTAATTTAGACTAATGTAAGCTTTTTATGGTTTTGTGCTTCCTATTATCAACTATTAATATTTCTTTAAAGTTATTATAAGTGATGAAAGAGAGCTACTTCTTCAAGGTTACTATAAGTAACCAAATAGAGCTAGTTTCATTTCTCTATGTTATTTCATTTTTATGTATTCAATAATATATATAACATATGTTCATTTAGGTTTCAATATATTTTTTACATGTCTTTATTTAGGTGTCAATAATAATATATTTACTCTTAATTTTGACATGCTTTTTTTAATTTGGAAATTACAAGTTTTTAATATCAAATTATATGTTTACTATTTCAAATGTGATTGGTAACTCAAAGTTAAGATGAAGTCAAAATTAATTATATCAATAAACATGTTTATTTTAAAATAGAATAAAGATTCCAAAACATTAATTTAATTATTAATCATTATTAGATTTCTGTTAGGACCATTAAATTTTTCATGGTTGTTTTAGTGGTATACCCAAATCAAGGACTGAGATTTATGTGCAAGGTAGTTATGTTTTTTTTGTCATTTGAGTGAAACTCATTAATTAAATAAATATGATATGAACAAGTTTCATATTAAATGAGGTATGTATTGTTGCATACCCTATTTATAAATTAAGAAACTCCTTCATTGATAAACATCTTCTTCCATGCTTTCTGAAATAAGTATATATTTAACTTATAGTAATAATAATAATAAAAAAATAGTTAATTTCATTATTTTTTAAATTTTACCGGAGATGTATTAGCAGTCACTAGCCATTAATTTTATATAATTGTTCTAGTATGTAAATTTATATTAAAAATGTGTTGGTTTTCTTAATATTGATAATTTAAATACATTTCAAATATTTTATAGCTACATAAATACAAAGGTTTTAAATATTTCAAATTACATTTTATAGTGAATTACTCCAGTGTTTACCACTTTTTGTTAATGATATGGAGAGTGAGATAATCTATCTTATTTTGGTTATTGGATTTGTGTGTTTAAATATTTTTATTATAGAGCCTTCTCAAATACCATGCACACTTTGCTTTGTATGGTTATTTATAATAGAGTCTTCTCAAAATAACATGCACACTTTACTTTGTATGGTTTAAACTGTAGAAAGAATTTTGATTGTCTTTTGGTTCTTGCTTCACCTTTATTTTTGTTGTTGTTGTTGTAATTTTAGATATATTTTGTTAATTTTTTTTTAGTTTTTATACATATTCAACAACTAAAAGTTTATCCTAGAAGGTGAGAAAGAAAATTCATAGTTTAGAGAATCTATTCCTTTGAGAAAACTATTCTCCAATCTTGCATCCTTTTATTTTCCAAACAACCTTAATTTACTCCTTGCATCCTTGCATCCTTGGGTTGATGTTGTATTTCAAATGAGTACCATATAACAAGAAACAACTCAACAAGACTACACCCCCCATAATAAGAAATTTCTTTTACCAAATTTTTTTCTTTTGAACTAGTGAAATGATATATATTAAATGACTTGTATACACATTAATCCATGATAAGCATGAGAACACGTACCCCATTATATATCTCACATTACCAACTCAACAAGACTAAACCCCCAATAATAAAAACTTTTACTAGTTTTTTTTTTTGAACTAGTGCAACCATATAAATTAAATGACTTGTATACGTTAATCCATGAGAAGCATAAAAAAACTTACCACATTTTACATCTAATATTAATCAGATAAAAAAGAGTCATAAAATTTAACTAAATTATAAATTTTTCTTATCCCTACTTTACCATGGAAATTCTTAACTCAAGTAAATATATCTTCTTACAACACTATGGGCCAATGCGATGGCTTATTAATACCACATGTCCAATGTGACATATGTTGATATGATGTTTTCTTTAATTAAACAATTTGACATCAATTAATCAAAAGAGCATAATGAACTTGGGATAAATATTAACCCTTGATATGTGAATACTACTATGACCATTCTAGCATATTCCATAAAGCTTAAATCTCTAACATTCACCTAATAATTGATAATAATTAAATTGTCAAAAGAGCATAATGAACTTGGGATAAATCTTAACCCTTGATATGTGAATACTACTATGACCATTCTAGCATATTCCATAGAGGTTAAATCTCTAACATTCACCTAATAATTGATAATAATTAAATTGGAAGTGTGAGACACTTATTCTCAAATAAAGAGGCCTATTATTGTAATAAGAAATATGTACAATGTAATCATTTAGGTCATGACTTCTCTCCTTTATGACCTAGATTTCCTCTTTATGACTTTTCTCCTTTATGACATTTTAACCAACATTTTCTTACTTTTTAAAATTTTTTTATTAAAATTATTTACTAAAGTGTTATAAACCCTAAACCCTAAACCATGAGCATTTTATAGAGTTTTAAATCGTAAACCCTAAAGCCTAAGCATTTTATAACATTTTAACAAGAATTTTGTAGCTTTTTTTATGTTGTTATTAAAAGAATTTATGAGTGTTATAAATCCCAAACCCTAAACCATAAACCCTATCCCTAAGATTAAGAATTTTATAACATTTTAAAATCTTTTTTTAACTTTTTTAAGTGTTTATTAAAATAATTTACCAAAGGACTATAAACTATAAACTTTAAACTCTAAACCCTAAACCCCAAACCCCAAACCCTAAACTCTTAAGACTTAAGCATTTTATGATGTATTAAAAATAATTTTGTAAGTTTTATTTATGTGATTATTAAGAGAATTTACTATGGTTTTATAAAACTTAAACCCTAAACCCTAAACCTAATCACTTAATAACATTTTAAAAAGTATTTTGTAACCATTTTTAAGGGTTTACTAAAAGAACTTAATAAATTTTTATAAACCCTAAACCCTAAAAATGAAATCCCACACCCCAAACCTTAAACCCTTAACCCTAAGCAATAAACCCTAAACCCTAAACACTATGCTCTAAACCCTAAACCATAAACACTAAGAATTTTATAACAATTTAAGAAAACTTTTGTAACTTTTATTTAAGTGTTTATTAAAAGAATTTAATAAAGTGTTATAAATCCTAAACTATAAACACAAAACCCTAAACCCTAAACACAAAGCATAAAGGCTAAACCCCAAAAAGTAAACCCTAAACCCTAAATCCCAAACCCAAAACCATAAACCCTAAACGGCAAACCCTAGACCCTAACCATTTTATAACATTTTAAAGATTGTTTTGTAAATTTTATTTAAGTGTTTATTAAAAGCATTTACTAAAATATTGTAGACCCTAAAGACTAAAACCAAAACCTAAACCCTAACCCCAAACCTTAAACCCTAAATCCTAAACCCTAAACCATAAATCCCAAACCCGAAACTCTAAACCCTAATCATTTTATAACAATTTAAAAAATATTTTGAAACTCTTATTTAAGTGTTTATTTAAATCATTTAGTAAAGTCTTATAAACCCTAGTTCCAAATAATCCACCTAAGCTTTAACTCTCGCATTACAATGAAGGGGTACAATATGATTACATCAAGAAGATATGGATGATCTATGGACTATGTTGTGAGAATGATGACACTCTCCCCATTTTATAAGATAGATCAGTTAGGCGTATAATAGAAAATGGATTAATTGCGCAAAAACCTAATAGAAGTTATTACAGTATATCCACATAAGGGTAGTTTAGTGAAGATGTACACGGGTCATGTGGTGGTTGGAAGCCACCTCAAAAGTTTCATGGTCTCTAAGCTAAGGATCAACATTTAAAGCACTCCTTGTGACATTATTTTGTGCTCTCTAAAAGAGGATCCAATCTTTAATTCTCCGCACCATGTCCTAATTCAAAACAAACTCCAAGTATTGCACTCTCCAAGAAAGAAGCCCTCAATACAACCACTCATCATCTTAAACAATGACATGTTCTTATAGTGGTCCTAGGGATGAGTGATTTTACTCCTAGTGCATATTATGATGATCCATACTTATGTAGGAATGCAACAGAATAAAAATATAAACATAAACATAGAGTTGAAGCAAAAATAAAACTTCATGTCATTAATATCAAAGCATTTAAATATGCTTATATACAAAATTGAAATAAACTAGCTTGGGAAATGGTAGCTTATCTCAATGAAGATATGTGGTGGACACATGTTGCAATTACACCTCTAGAGCTCCAACAATTGTTCTACAATATATCTATAATATATGTACATAGTAACTATATTAGAGTGGGTTACAACTATGGCTGCAAAAATTCACAATATATATACGAGATTTTATTAGATGACATAAACATCAAAATTGTGTGATATTATATTAACACTAAAATTTAGACCTAATTTTTTTTTAGGTTGTGGTACAGCTATGGCCTCAAAAGTTCAACTGCATTGTAAGACATGTTTTAATGGTGATGTCTATTTAAATTGTAACACATATTTTAGAGTAAAACGAACACATTAATATCAATGTTATTAGTAATATTAACCTTAATT
>APFE030186309.1:90176-109775 GCA_000404065.3 Pinus taeda | reverse complement strand
CCCAACTATATAATATAATGAAGTAGTAGGTATCTCAAAGGCCTGAAGGGGATCTAATGGAAAGAAGTGACTGTTGTCAGAAGCCTTCCAATCAATATATAAATATATAAATGTAGATTTACTATTATTTTAATTGGAAATCTTCAATTAAATAATAAAATTTAATTACGTCTCTCCCAATCTAAATTTCTTCTTAGCATAATTCACTACCTTCATACCATTTTTAATAGCGTTGTAACATGTGGATTAATTTCCTTTTTGGTGCACAATCTTCGCCTTTTAGGACAATATGGTGCAGTGACCCAACCCCTACAGATCATTACAACAAGCTAAGAATAGCAGAGAAGATGAAAGGTTGTACAAACCAGCATATTTTTCAAACAACTAATCCAAGATCAGTACCTTAACTTTTTCATGAAGATATCATATTGAGAATGTTTGAAAAATGGTGGGAAATCTGGGTAGCGACTATCTCTCTTCTGCAAGGGTGATGCGGAAAGAGTTAAGATTTCATTGTTTTGAATTTTTTTTGGTTAAATCAGAAAAACCAATATTAATGGAGATATAGGTATTTTTTACTAAATTTTGTGAAGTGACTAAATGTAGCTTTGACCATTCACCTTAAGGATTTTTTTACAATATAATTTCCTAAGTCTATTTAATATCTTCATTATCATAAAAACCAACCTATATCCATCTTAACTCCACATCAGATGAAATCTATTTATCCCTCCCAAAACTTTGTAGACCCAGAATTAAGATGGATCTAAGCTGATAGAATTTCCCCTTTAAATAATCTATGCTCACATGAATACCATGGTATTACCATGGGTCAATACCATAGGTTATCATAAACCTCGAGCTCAAAAACTATTATTAGCAATTTATAAAAATTAATAAAACTAATAAATGAAAGAAGTGAGGAGATGGAATAAAATTCGGTTTCCCTCTAGTTGAGATGAATGACCATGTAGTTATTTAATGTATTACTTACTATCTTGATGCCATGATATTGTGAATGTCTTAGTTACTATATGGTGGTCAATATCAAGATTATTATTCTTTTAATGACTACACTATATTATAGTTGCGATTTTTTTGCTTCATGTGAACAATAGTGATAAACAAGTTAATGGTCGAATTAATTTAACATTTAACTAATAACAATCAATAGGAATTTTTTATTTTTATTTTTAAGTATATTTCTAATCACCTAGATTATACCAATTCTTTATCTATGACTAAATAATTAAAAAAATCCCAACCTTTTTACTTACCCATACATAATTATTAAAAGAAAAAAATAATAATTTGTACTAATAATTAAATATTCAAAACTATACAAACTTTTTAAAAATAAACATTGTTCATATAGCTATTTTATCTTATATCAATCCAACAACATTGAAAAAAATTCCAACACATTTTTATTCTTATATCAAATAATATAATGATTTCATTATAGGCTTTAACAATATAATTACAGCATATTATAAAACATAAATAAAATAACTATATATCAATTACCTAATATTTAAAATTAAATTAAATATTTAAAAATAAAATAAAAAACTAAACATAACTTGTATATTTCTCGGATAGCAGGTGTCAGTCAGACGCGAAGGGATGAGTGGTTAAAGGCTGCTGAAGGTTATTCGTGGATCGATCAACTATTTTGTGATAAAAGTGAAAAAAGAAACTCACGGGCTTATTTTTCGTTTAATGGAAAAATAGAGTACTTGGTCAAGGTACACACATTGAGTTCTTAGGTTTTTTTAACAAGTGATAAAACAAAAAAACAGAAACCAAACAAATAAAAGAGAGATTTTCTCATTTTATAAAATATAAAAATATTTTAATCAAATATAGTTTTTTTTGGCTAATCTTTAATACAAGACACACTTATATCTAAAATCTTTACCAAACTCATTTATGAACTTTACTTGCTACACTAATATTAAAATTATCTATAATAATTTACTTTTCAAACTACTTGGATCAAATACACTAATGTTAAATTATCTATGATATGAGGCACACCTATATCTAAAATCCTTACCAAACTCATCAATAGACTTTACGTGCTACACTAATATTAAAATTATCTATGATAATTTACTTTTCAAACTACTTAGGTAAATAACTAATATTAAATTATCTATAATAATTTATTTTTTACTTTTCAAACTATTTAGAACACTAATATTAAATTATCTATGATAACTTGCTTTTCAAACTACTTATTTAAAATTAATTTAAATTATATATGATAATTTACTTTCAAACTATTTAGGTCAAACAAAGTATGGGAAGTAATTCTTTCTTATATTTAAATTAGAAATTATGTTTTCAAAACTTTGTATATAATATTGTTATATTTAATTAAATCAAAATATTTTATGGGTTTATTAAATTTATGTTTGAAGTTTTATGGATAGGAATAGTTTTACTTTGGTACAAACTAATATATTGATATATAAAGAGGATAAATTAATTATTTACTCATACACACATTTTTTTAGAAATTTTGGTGTGTAGTAATCATTAATAAATATGCATATTTACAACAATACTTCTATTTATTAAAGAATTAGAAACATATAAATAATGGTGAGTGGTACCTTTTAGATCATCTATATAAATTAAATGGTTGGTAAACTCCAAGATTTAAAAATTGTGATCTTGCATTTTCATAATAGTCACATTGAAGCTTATGTGGTAGACTTTTTCAACCATCAAATATGGCTCATAATGAGGACAAAGATATGAAATGAGATATGAAATGAGCCTCCTAGAGAGAAATAAATAGGTGAAAGATGAATAGAAAAAAGACTCATTAGGTAAATTTCATCTCATAGTATTGGGTAGTATTGAGGATGAGCGAGAATAAGGCACCCTTATGGCTCGAATAGGTTATTGATACCACATATAAAAGGTAATTATGGTGACAATAATTAATGGTAAATATGTTATTTATGTGAATGGGGTTATTTTAAAGCTTGACAATAAAAAATAGTTGTACAAATACCTAAGAAGAAAGGCACTCATATTATGGCACAAAATGAATGTGGCATTAATCCACATAGCACTGTAATGTCCAATGGTGGCAATAATATACTCAAGTTATAGGCCAATCAAATGTTCAACTTTTTTAGTGATATTGAAAAACAATTATTTATTTTTGTTTGAAACTTTCAAATATGAACTTTATGTAGAAGTTTTTTATGTCCCACATTTAGGCTGGACACTCCACCCATCCTGAGGACTAGAAATGGGATAGATCTTGAGGGTGAAGTTTTTGTGTCCAAAGTTTGTGGCGAACACTCCACCCATCTTCATGCACTAGAAATGAGGTAGATACTAAGTGTGAGAGTTGATCAACATTATAAATAATGAAAGCATGGCCCATCTTCATGCACTAGAAATGAGGTAGATACTAAGTGTGAGAGTTGATCAACATTATAAATAATGAAAGCATGAAGACCAGAATAACTATCATTAAGATGAAAATATTAAATTATGAACCATAATTAAAAAAAAAAATAGATGAAAATTAAATTAGAGTTAGTATATTTAATTGTAATATATTATTTAAATGTTAAAATTTTTTGAAACATGATTACTATTATTCGAGGAAGTGTATAGAAATTTTATAATTTTTTTTCCTTAAAAAGTCAATAATAAAATAATAGTTTATTTATAAATATGTATTATATTTTCTAATTAATAATTAAAAGAATCCTTTTATATTAAATATTATTATATAGTTAATAGTTTAGAGTTTATGTATAAAAATTTTTATAAATAGTTAAAATAAATTATTTATAGTTAATGTAAAATATGTATTTAGATTAATGGTTTAAATTATTAAGTATAAGTTTAATATTTTAAACTCTAGTACTCGAATTTATATATATATAAATGAATGAAGAGGATTGGGTCAAAGTTTAAAACACATATTTTAATTGAAAAAAATTAATGAATTTTATTTTATTTTAGAATTTTGCTATAGCAATATATAAAATTTTTTTCACTATAATTTTCAAGATATTTAAGGTAAAAAACATTTATGTTATTTATAGATTAATATAATTTATTTAGGAATAAAGCTATATATATTTAATAAAAATTTATTTAGTAATGGAATAAGTGAAGATGGTCATCCTTATATATGAATTATTAAAGATTTTAAGGATTTTAAAGAAAGAGGGAAGAAAAGAAACTTTGGAAAAGAAAGGAAGGAAGAGGGGGGAGGGGAAGGGATTAAGAAGTAAGTTGATGGATTATAGGCTTTCATGAGTGGCTATGGTTATAGCCATATTCCTTCTTGAAATTAGTGGTATGCTTTTTAATTAATTCTAAAGCTTCTCCAATGATACTAGTGTTATGAAAATGGATATATGGTAGGGTACAAACCTAGTCAATGCAAGTGAGGTTCTTAGTATTATGAGAGATCTCACCTATAGTAGGTAAATCCACTCTTTGAAGGGTGTTGATTTCTATGTGCTCCTTAAGGAGGGTAGTGATTGAGGGACTACTTTGGTCAATGTAAGACTTCCCACATTAACAAGGAATGGATAGACACTAGATCCTTGCATGGTGTTTGAAGATGGTCCTAATGTTCATTTTGGATAGAATCTTGGCAATGACATTGATGGTTCATTTTATGTAAGGGAGAGAGACTTGGCTTATATGCACGGAGGGGTCAAAGGGGTTGGATTTAGGGTGAGAGGGAGCATCTAAAGCCTTATGAATTTAAGAGGCGGAATAGCCGTTAACTTTGAAAGCTTGGATTAGGTGGGATTTTTCCAAGGGAAGGAATTGGTGAGCTAAGATTTTAAGGGCACCAGAGGTAAGGGTCTTGAGGACACCAAACTTTTGGGAAGGGTTGTAGTGTGAGAGAACATGGAGATAAGAGTCACTATAGGTTTTCTTTGGATAAACTAGTGAGAAAGGGTACCATCAAGCAGTCTAGAAATAAGAAAAATCAAGGAAATGAATATAATTATTGGATTCTATTTCCATAGTGAATTCAATATGGGGTGTAATGCTATTGAGATGGTTAAGAAGGGCATAAAGGATTTGCATATTATGTTTCCATATAAAGAAAGTTTTGTCAACAAGTCAAAGCCAACATTTGGGCTTGAGATGCCATGAGTTTAGGGCTCTCGCTTCAAAATGTTTCATAAGGATACTAGCCACAACTAGAGGTAGGGAATAACCCATAGTTATTTCTTCAATTTTCTCAAAGATGATGCCTTTGTAAGAAAAGAAGGTTCAAGAGAGGGAGATATTGAAGGTCAAGGGTTTCTTCATCTACAAGACTACATACTATGTTTAAAGCTTCATGGATAGGAATTTTTGTGAACACTAAGACCCCATCAAAACTAACCGAAAGGTCAGTGTCTTCAAGGAAAAAGTATTTGGTTTTATGAATGAAGTGAGTATAATCTTTGATATAAGAGGGCGTAGAGCCTACAAATTGTTGAAGCTTTGTCACTAAATACCCATTAAGCCCATGGGTGAGGGCTCCAATGGCACTAACAATAGGTAAATTGGACCATGTATTTATGAATTTTGGGCTCAAACATATATTTTGGAGGTTTGAGTGGCATGAGAGATGAGGCTCTCCTAAATAGAAGAATCAATGATGAGGATTTTATGGCTTTACTAAGACATTGAATGATTAAATTAATGAGATTTTTGGAAAGAATTTTATAAGAGTAAGAAAAGAAATCAAAAAATCTGGAATCATAATCTTGAGAGTTAATTACTTAGGTGGTACTGAGTTTATCTATCTTAATACTAAATATTATACTTTATATGGATTAATGGTTAATTAAATCAATAATCACGGACTAAACGAATTAAATTAATAATCACGGACTAAACGAATGTGTAATTATTGAGAAAAAGTTTATTCAAAATAACTATAGTTAATTTAATGAAAATTAACCCAAAATATACTCAGCAAATGAATAAAACATTAAAAAAATCCTTAGACTAAGGCTGTCAAATATTAAAATATAAAAAATTCAAACCAAGGCCGTCAAATAAAAGAAAATAAATATTTTGTCCGTGTATCAGGACCGAAGATGGCAAATCCGCTATACTACAATTCAACCTATAAACAAAGATGGATATTTGTAAAAAATATATGCGTCAAGTTTACTATGTTACGGTAGTAAAGGACGTTAACTTTTTAACTTTTCACGTGCTAAATAGGTTAGTAAAAACGTATAACAGGACGGATACCTTTTAGGGTTCATGCTTTGGATATTGGTTACATGCATGTTCGCGTATCGTCAAAGGATTGTATCGCGCATTGATTGATGTCGGAATTTTTTAGGGTTCATCATTTCGATATTGTTTCCCTGCATGCCCTCAACGATTTTATCCCACATTGATTGATTGATGTTTGATGACATTGACAACAGGAAATCATTCTGCTTGTCATTATTACGTTCTAAGTAATCAATACGTCTCGGATTGAGGCGACGAGACCACTTAAGAATTCTTTTATTGATTCATGATTGCATCTATATGCTATGCACAGTGTCATTTAATTATCAATATTTTTTTAGTTATTCATCCATTAATGCATCGGCAGTATATTTTACTAGTTAGATTTAATTAACTAGTGATCTATATAGTTTATAGCTCCAGAGATATTAGTTACAGGGTCATTCTAACCCGAAATAGCATGAAAATTCATGCCAAAATTCTGGTTTTATATAGATTAAAGAAATGAATATATTCTATTAGATAGCAACTGAATGTACTGATAAAACTAAGTGGGGTTTCCTACGATACGACGCAGAGAAAAAAATGCGAAAAAATATGTACTAAAAAATTATTGATGTCAGTTCACCGTTTGACGACCAACTATACCAGGGCATGCGCCCGTAGAGTAGAGTTTTTTGTTGCGCTCGTGATCTGTAAAATACTATTCGAGCTTTAGAATATAGAAAACAGAGAGCACGCGTGAAGTATTCTTTAACATTTGTCTATTGTATACGAATCAAATATTATCCTACATATATTTTTTGACGTAGTGTGCCCATATCTGCAAATGGGCACCACAGTCCTTACTGTTTTATTCCCCGGACGATATTCATTCGATATTTTAAATAGAATTGTCCCATTTATTGGATATTTTAATTAGAATTGTCCCATTTATTGGCCATTTTAATGAGAATTATTCCCCCACCTGGGTGTCTTGTCCTTTTCCATTTTTGTGTGCAGCATGATTTCCTTTCCCATAATATAATATAGATAACTGGATTCCAATTTGATTTCAATGTACAGAGCAATCCCATGTTTACATCATAGTTTAATCCGGACGACAGCGACCTTCAAGAATGCCCTTATCCTTTGTCTTTTTAGTATATTGGATTTGATAGCATTACTTTTTAAATATTATACAAACTGCAGAAGTTTGAATTTGATGGTTCTTTCTATCTGTTATAGAACTTATATGATATCATCAAACATATATGTAAAAAATTGAGTGTGGAAGACGAATATAATGAAATACTCAATTGCAAATGTTTGTATCTTTCAAACGAACAAAGCCTCTCAGTTTTTAAAAAGAAAAGCTAAAACTGAAAGTACGCAGTTGGATATATCTCATTGCCTTAATTCCAATACAAATGAAAATTTTAATAAATAAAAAATAGTAAAAGAGATTGTACCGAAAACAAATTACATACATTTTTCTATATCACATAAAGTAGTTACATATATATATCACATAAAGTAGTTACATATATAAGAACTAGATCAAAGAAAGTAGATTTATGACTCATAGACAATTTAGACATATAAGGAAATAATAACTTCTAGATTGACTACTAAAGATTTACAATTACAATTCATACACATGAGAAACAACCAGATCTATAATAACACCTCTGAATACTCACTCACCACTTGTAATACACATGGAATACATGATATGGAAGCATTACTTCCAACACCCTCTAGTAATGGTTACATGGAAAACATATTACAACAATAAATAAATATATGTCTACACCCACATCCACTCTAGAATATAGCAAACACTGCTCTTTCACCACCACATCTTCTACCTGTCATTTGAACTCCATTAATAGCCTTTCACCATCTTTGATAATGTTTGCATGATCAACAATATTGACAACTCAGCTCTTTGGGGCTTCCACCATAAAAACCATCAAGTAATGAACCATCCTATGGACCAACCACCATTAGTTGGATATTTGGCTTTAGGCTATCCTTAAGTTGATAAGATGGAGGTCTAGAATGTGCTCAAGAGTTGATCAAACAACTTGACCTTATACAATAATTGATGTTTAGGAAACAGGGGCTTCCATTTGAAGAACCACCAACTCTTTTTATAACCAGAATTAGAAGAAAAAAAAAAATGCTTGACAAAGACATCTCACAACTACAAACCCAATAATCATCAAACTATCAAACTATTAGTTGTAGTCCAGACATAGAATTTAACTCTTTGGGCAGATAAGAACAAACAAAACTTTACATATAGCAAAAGAATAGAAGAACCTGCAAAACAAACAAACATATCTAGGCACATAGGATCACAAAAAAAAATTCACACTAAAAATAAACTCTGACACATCTATACTAATATGTACAGAAATAATAACACTCAGGAGCTCTCACATATTCCTAGCTCTCCCTTGAGGGAGTCAAGCCAGTATTGGCTCTGATACCATGTTAGAAAAAATAAAAGAGAGCCAACAAATCACATACAGTTATCTATTGATCACATAAAGCAGTTACATATATAAGAACTAGATCACCTGCTTCTAGATTTTAAGATCTGAAGAAGGTAAATCTATGACTTATAGACAACTCACACACATAAAGAAATAACTTCTAGATTGACTACATGGGATTCACAATTACAACTGATACATATGAAAAATAACCATATTTAGAATAACACCTATATTCACTAACAACTTATAATACACATGGAGCAAAACATAGAAACATTACTTCCAACCTTAAATCCGCACTCTAAAATCTATCGTATGTCGTGATTCTTCTCCTCCTGTCCTTGTCTTATGAATTTTGAATTAACGGATATCAGTCTTTTGCATATATTTTTTGCTATGGGTGAGTAATATTATAATTATATATGTGAAAGAAAGTTTTAAGCTATATGTGTTGCAGTGTTATTCAATACAAGCTACATGCATTTGCACAACTGTTTAGTAAATGAATGGGGTGGACATCAGAAGGGTTATTAAAGATATGTGACAAATTGCAACCATAGCTCTGTTTTATTATTTGAAAAGGTGAGTAGGAACGCTTGCAGAATGGCTGACATATAGCTTACTAGTTGCACAATATTTTGTAACATATAATTTTGATTGTAAAATATTTTTGATAAATTGCAATTACATGATTGTTATGATAACAAAAAATTTGATTTATTTTTTCTCTATAGGGCGGGAGTATACTATGTAAAAGTTTAATTTTAATTTTTCCCATGGATAAAGATTAATGAAAGATGGACCAGGGAACAATAATAATAAATAATATTCATGAAGCAAGATTCAACTAAGTGAATTGAGCTTACACCTATCACAAAAAATTCAGAAAAGGAGATTAATGGTCTCAACATCCCTTCTTAATTTCAAGTGTTATAATTATTGGGACTTACAATGCCTATGTTGGTTCTTAGAAATTCAAATACAAATTTTCCCAAGTTTTGTAGAATTTTCAAATACAATTTTCCCAAGTTTTGTAGAATTGTGTGCAAGTTGATTGTGTGATCCACATAAATAAAGAAATATATCTCTATTATTGAAAAACTCTAGACTAAATTGAAAGGTTGTGTCAATGTGTTTACTTTTTTTTTTTTTTGTGAAACACATGATTTTTGGATAAACCACTGAAGTGTAATAAAAGAAAATATGAGTAGGTTTCTTTTGAACATGTGAAATATCATTCAATAGTACCAAAGTTGCAACTACATACTTTGCAGAATATATTGAAACAATGGGTTGTTTCTTAGATGCCCATGATATCATATTTCCTTCGAAGTGAAAATTTTATCTTGATGTCCTTTGATGTCCTGTTCAGATCATCTAAATTATTTGTATAGTTTCTATTAGTGTTAAAATTATTTGTTGCAGGAGCATTGAGGCCTAGTCAGCAATGTGATAGCATGATCACATGTTGTGACTAGCAATGAGGTTGGGAGACAAAGAGTTTAGTTAATTTTACTTATTTAAATGTATGAGAGTGTTTATTTATTGTCAAAATGATTAAAAAGGGGTATAGTGGCTTATTGATCCCCCCTATGTGGAGATCACACCAAACTGTTAGATTTAATTGGTTTGAATAGAAAATGAGGAAACTGAAAGATTGATTTAGCATTTGTTTAAAAAAGAGTGGAGTTGAAGAGACTTTTTAGGAGAGGGTGAGAGATTTCTGGTTCTGAACTAGAAATGGTTCATGAATCCATTTTTTGTATAAATAGTGATTTTCTTGTATAATTCAGGGGTTGGATAGGTTAGATAGGTCAATGTTTTGAGAGAGGTTATATATTTGGAGTGGTTTTCAACCTACAAACATATTCGTAATCAAAAGGCCATTGTAAAGAGGAATCGGGCCTAAGGAACAAAGGTTCCATTCTATAATTATTTATTTGTATGTATATATAAAGTAATCGAGTAAGACTGTATAAATGTGTGATTGAGTGTTGAATGATAGATCGAATGCATCATAGGATTGCATATATATATATATATATATTTATGTAGACGGACTGCGTGAATGTAGTAGAGAAGCGGAGTTCGACGAATACACAGAGAGGAACATGTCAAGGAGGATTCTAATGGATTGTGTGAAGCCAATAGAAGGATCAGCTCCAAGCTCGAGAGGGAGTGCACAGTTAAAAACCTTGAAAGACCAAGCAAAACCCATAGAAACAGTGAAGAAATAACGTAAATTCACAGTGAAGAGATCACTCGAGAATTGAAGAGTTGATGCAGAGTCACAACCAAGTCTTGGAGAATTACAATGACTGTGCGTGATTAATCGTGGACAATTGGATCGTGGCCAGATCAATGGTCACGATTTAAATCACATATTGGGAGTCGGAAGTGCAAAGGCCACAGTGATTTGGGACAGTGCCATATCATCGATAGCAATAATTTGCAATCAGAGATTGTGATTATCGGTGATCGAAGGAATTGGAAGTCGGGATTTGGAGATCAGAGGGATAGTTCAAAGGGGATATAGATCCGATGGCATTATAGGAAAGGGTCTATAATATTTGAAATCTGACTATGCGTGTCGGATCAGATTTTAACCGTTAATCCATTGTAATGGTGTTTGAATGATGTGGGGAGATTCTAAAGGAAATCACATATCCGAAAGAGTATGGGTTAATGTGAACATGGAAGGCCGATAGTCTATTGTGATAAAGTAAATCCTCTTATATGAATTTGATCTAAGACAAACAATTTGGTATTATTTACTCATGTGCATTGATGTGCCTATGTTATTTTATGTAACAGATCGATAAGATTGCGAAATACATAGGCACTAAAGTAGTTAGAGAAAACATAACAGGAAAACATATAAACAGAACAAGTCTAACAAGGAGTTCACCCAACACTTCTGGGCTACATCTCCTGGTCCAGCCTTCAGTGGTGGCCTCTCTATTATGTTTTCAAAAGAAGTTTTTTTATAATAGTGAGATCAATTTGAGTCTCACATTGTGGATACAATTCAGTAGGACTGTACTTGGATTCCCCAAGTCTTTGGAGTACACAGACTCTCCTTACTAAAACTCGACCTCTATTGGTCACCATAGCATGAGCCCAATTTGAGACACATACATGACACGCTTATACAGAGGAGTTCGCTTGAACCTCTCAAGCCTTTTCTGGAGCACATAGACTCTTTGACTCTCTGTGTCTCTGTCTGGCTCGATGTTGCCCTTGCTTCGGCAGGTCAACTCAGCTTCTCGACTCTACTTCTCCCTTGCTAACTCGCTTCTAACTTACTTTCTTCCTTCTTTGTCAGTTTGTGGCTTTAAAGTAAATCTGCTTTCTGACTGTCCGTTTCCACTTCTCGGTTTCCTGATTCCCCACCTCTGTCTATCTGAATCCCTTATTTTGGCATTTGCAGACAATGCATAATGCTTCATAGGGAGGTGGCCACCTATTCTGTAACGGATGAGTGCGTCAGCTCTCTTGAACATGTTTAAACGGTCACTATTTCTATTTGCTCCAAGAATGCCCATGAAACCGAATCTTTTGCTAGCTCATCATCCCCGTCAGACTTCAAATCCCATGTGATCTTTCTCTATAACCTCGTCAAATCTGGTCACCCATCAGGACATGTCTCCGCCGTTGATTTGGGCCCCTCAAATCCTACGATTGTCACTCATATTGGGCAGCTGAGTAGCTCGATGGTTACTCGCCCGATGTAAGCAATTTTCTCTCTCTTCCGCTGGACGCGTGTCAATCGATGTGTGGCATCAGACAAGACTTGGTTGAAACCACTTACCACCTCAATCCCTTCCGATATCCTGTTGGTTTTGTGGAATCCTGCCCTCGATGGAATCAGTGCGATATCCTTTACATTTCATAACCTTTCGAGTCCGGGCGCTCAAAGCTTTTCCTTATTTGAGGGGGTTGCATGGCGATATGTGATTAGCAAGCTAATCGCATATTAGAAACCACCCCCATTTCTCGAAAAGGCCTCCTGTTTTGCTAGTTCGTGATAGCACACATGACCATTAGCCGACGGTCTGCGCGCTTGACTGAGGGTCCTCGTTGCTCTGAGGTGATCACAAATTGCAACTGTTATGAGGATATCTCTAATAAGATCGATATTTTAAGGCTTTGAATTTTTTGCATAATTTTAAGAGTTCATGAAAACTTAGAGAGAGTTCTAGGATCCAATTCGCATCACGGCGTTCCCACTGAAAGAGCTTTTGGACCACCAAAAGTTGGTTTTTTTTTTTTTAAGCGTCAATCAAATGAGGATATAGTTTCCTTGCTTGCTCAATTTCTATCCATCTTGCACTGCTTGGTTTTGAACCTTTGAGTCCAATCCTAAGGTACTCAACATCCCCTCTGCGCGTAGTTCTCACCTTTCTATCCACAACTGTATCTTCCTATAATTCATTGAGATATTGAGGCGATAGATCATCAATAGAAGGCAATTGACTCTACTCTTCAGGATCTTCGATCAATGAAGGTTCAAACAGTCTCAAGCTTTCTTCATTAACTACTAAATACATGTGCATGTAAAATGGAAAATCAAGATGAAAAGCATTCTCACCGATTTTCTCAAGTATCTTAAAAGGTCCATACCTTATCGGCTTTAGCTTCTTACCTTCACCTTGCATTCTGTCCTTGCTGATACACAACCAGACTTGATCACCAACTTGGAAACTATGCTCACTCTGATGCTTATCATTCCTTGCCTTGTACTTGGCTTGGCTCTTTTCCAACTGTTCCTGTATTGCCTGGTGAATCTCTTGGATTTGTTTAATGAACTTGGTTGCCTTTTCCACATCATTGTGTCCACCAACGGCTATGTCTTTACCAAAGACAAAATCCAAGGGAGACCTCGGTATGAAACCAAAACAAGTCTCAAAAGGAGATATCTATGTAGAACAATGTTTCACTCGGTTGTAAGCATGTTGCACATAACATAGATGTTCATCCCAAAGCTTGGGATGCTTGCTCAATAGCATCTGAGTAACTGGATCACTCTCCTATTGACCACCTCTGTTTGGCCATCTGTTTGTGGATGAAAGGTTGTGCTCTTCTTTAGTTTGGTGTCCATTGATTCCCACAGACTCGACCAAAATTTCCCAACAAATCGGGTATCTTGATCAGATACAATGGAAGTGGGTAATCCAAAATGAACCCATATATGCTGAAAGAACAACTTTGCTGTTTGTTCAGCTGTAATCTATTTGTTACAAGGTATTAAAAAACACATTTTGCTGAACCTATCCATAATAACATATAAATTGTCATGACCTTTTCTAGATTTAGGTAGTCCCCCAACAAATTCCATGGAAATGCTTTCCCAAGGATGAGAAGGAACTAGTAATGGAGTGTACAGGCCTAGTTTTCTATTGCTAGGCTTGCTTTTAGCACACATAGTACACCCTCTTACGTATTTAGAAACTGTCTCATTCATTTTTTGCCAATAACAAAATCTTTGCACCTGTGCAACTATTTTACTTACACCAAAGTGACCTGATGTTAGAGAAGTGTGTTTTTCTTAAATTATCTTTACTCTTTTGGTTTGAGGGATGCATAAATTTCCCAAATGATAAAAGAGTTGGTCCTTAACATGATAATCCAATTCTTCTACTTGTTTGCCTTGCTTTAAAGTTGTGTATACATATTTAAAATCTACATCTTGAGCATATTGTTCAATGTAGCTTTCATGCAATACTAAATTATGCTTAAGTACTAGATGCATTTATGATTGGTCTAGACAACATATCGATAACTTTATTGTGTATACCTTTTTTATATCTGATGACAAGATGAAATTGTTGTTGAAAACCCATCCATCTATAATGTCTTGATTGCTACAACTTAGTTTGTGAGTGAAAATATTGAAGTGGTTGATGATGAGTATGTATAACTGTCTCTTTGCCCATTAGATAATGTTTCGACTTTTTCACACTCTGTACTGGTGCATACAATTCTTTTTCATATGTAGGATAATTAACTACTGCAGAATTAAATGTCTCAGAATGATAATATATGGGTTTACTGTGCTGCATCAACACTGCTCCCATGGCATAGTCACTCGCATCTGTTTCAATCTCAAAGAGTCTTTCAAGATCGTGTAGTGCTAGTACTGGTGTTGTATTAATATTTTCTTTTAAGGTGTCAAAGGCTTTTTGCTATTTGCCTTCCCACTGATACACCTTATTCAATCATGTTAAAGCATGTAAGGGAGCTACAATCAAGGAAAAGTTAGAAATAAACTTTCTCCAATATTGTGCTGCTCCTAAGAAGCTTCTAACTTCTATAGCAGATTTGGGTTTAGGCGAGTTTACAATGACTGCAACCTTAGAGGGATCTATCTTCAATTCACCACCCCCTACAATATGACCCAAATAATTCAAAGGTTTTTTGCCAAATTCAGATTTTGATAGCTTAACACAAATATTTTGTCTTTTCAAAACATGTAGAGTCTGCTTTACATGCTTCAAATGTTCTTCCCACGTTTACTAAATATAATAATTTCATCTAAATACACAATGACAAAATCATCAAGAAAAGGCCTCAGTACATCATTCATTACTCTCATGAAAGTAGTAGGAGCATTAGTTAAGCCAAAAGGCATAACCAACCACTCATACAATCCCTAATTCATTTTGAAAGCAGTCTTCCATGCATCTTGCTCTGCAACTCTGACCAGATGGTAGCCACTATGCAAATCTAACTTGGAAAAGTAAACAACTTATTTCAACTGATCTAATAGATCATCTATGTGAGGAAGGGGATAACAATTTTTTATTGTTATCTTATTCAGTGTTTGGTAATCAATGCAAATTCTCCATGAGCCATCTTTCTTTCTCACCAAGACAAATGGAGACCCACAAGGTGATGTTCTAGGTCTTATGAACCCTTTCTCGAGTAGCTCCTATATCTACTTCTTGATTTCTACATTCTATAAAGTGGACAACCTATACATTCCGATGTTAGGCAATGGAGCATCTTGCTACAAGTTAACATCATGTACTATTTCCTTTTTGGGTGGTAGACCTTTAGGTTCTTGAAACAGTGTATCATATTCTAAAACAACTTTTTCTAAATCAGCTTGCTGTTTAGCATTACAGCCTTCAAATACATTGGTTTTATCAAGTTTCCTTTCCTTTACAACCATCAGTAAAATTTGCTTGCATGTATTTACCATTCTTTTCATCAACCTTGAGTTTATGAGAGTGTAATTATTCTTGAGTTTATGAGTTCTTACAATATATTCAATGCCATCTTTAACGAGTTGATACTTGTTTTCAGCTCTATAGAAAATGGCTTTTCTATCACACAAGTAAGGACTTCCTAAAACAATTCCACATATATCCAAGGGAACAATATCTCACTCAACCTCATCTACAAATGCTGACCCAAAAGAAAACCTAGGTTTACATTGTCTAGTCACTTGTAGCTTTGCTTATCACATAACCAACCTAATGGATATGGCTTTTTGTGAGGTGTGGTTAGTAATCCCAGTTTCTTTACAATTTCTTTAGAGATTAAGTTTACTTCTAAACAAAGTATCAATCTTTTGATGCTTGGAAATAACTCTAATATGAAAAAGTTCATGTCTTTTCCTCTCATTTTCTTCATTATCAGTAGATTGTGCAGAATTACTAGTAGATGTTTCTAAATTTTTACCTTTTATAACTGTGGCTGCGATTGTTGTTTCATCCCCTGAGTCTGACCCCAAATCCTTCTGAATAGCTGCAGCAGTCTTCTTATTTTTGTCATCGTACTTCTTGGGTTTCAACTCCGGATGCAGAATCCAGCAGTGTTCATCCTCATGCCCATCCTTCTTGCAATGAGTGCATGCAGGTTTGGTCCTTTGTACAACATTTGCCTTCCTCTCTTTCCATTTCTATTTTTTCTTTTCCTTGTTCCTGTTTGCAGTGGGTTTTGATGATCCCCCAATTTCTGGGTTCACATTTTTTCCTTTAGCCTCTAGATGTGTAGTCTGAACAAGTACCTCATCTATGCTAGTGGGATTAAACATGAGAATGGTATGTCTTAAATAACTATGTAGACCACCTATATACTTCAGCAAAGTTTAAGGTGAGTCCAAAGAAATGCCTAGAATCAAAGCTCTTTTCCTAAATTCTTGGGTGTAACTTTATACACTTTGCCCTTTCAATTGGTGAAGAGTTTGCCAACTCATCATAGCTTGCTGCATATAAGCTAGTGGATAGAATTTTGTTTTAAGTGCAGAAACAAAATCATTCTAGGTAGAAAGAATTTTACCATGTTTCTTCAAATGAGCTTGTGTCCTGCCTTCCCACCATACCAGGGAGGTTCCTCCAAGGTGTAGGCTAGCCAGTTAAATCTTTCTCCTTTCTGAATTGATGTTCTGCACTCTGCAATATACATCAATTTGTCTAATCCATTTATCTAGCTTTTTTGGATTCAATTCTCCGTCATAAACTAGCAAATCAAATTTCACATCTAATTTAATTAAAGAATATTTCTTCTTTTTCTTTTCATAGCTTTCTTTGTGTGCAGAAGATGATGGGGGGGATGGTGGAGAGATATTCTCTTCTTTTTCTTTGCCTTCTCGGTGGGCAACTAAAAGAGGTTCTTCTACTCCTTTATCTTTTTTGGAGGTTGATGACTCTTCACCTCTACCTTTCTTAACTTCTCTATACATTTCTTCTACCATGGCTCTCATGGTCATGAAACTTTCCATGAACTGGGAGTCTTATTCTAAGGGATTTTCTTTAGAAATTTTCCTCTTAGGATAGACTCTTCCGATTTCTGGTTTAGCTTCGACCAACTCTCCTTCTCCTAATTTAATCTTTGATATAGTTATCATTCAACAAAAGAATCCATCACAAGCTTTCTAACCTTAGTAACCTAGAGATCTGATACCACTTGATCTGAATTTGATCTAAGACAAACAATTAAGGTATTACAGACCCATGTGCATGGATGTGCCTATGTTATTTTATGCAATGGATTGATAAGATTTCGAAATACACATGCACTGAAGTAGTTAGAGAAAACATAACAAGCAAACATATAAACACAACAAGTTTAGTAAGGAGTTCACCCAACACTCCTCGGCTACGTCTCCCGGTCCAGCCTTCAGTGGTAGCCTCTCTATTATGTTTCAAAAGTAGATTTATTACAACAGTGAGCTCAATTTGAGTCTCACACAACAGATACAATTTAGTAGGACTGTAGTTGGATCCCCCAAGTCTCTAGAGTACACAGACTCTCCTTACTAAAACTCGACCTCTATTGGTCACCGTAGTATGAGCCCAATCAGAGACACATACATGACAAGCATATACAAAGGAGTTCACTTGAACCTCTAAAGCCTTCTTTGGAGCACACATACTCTCTGATTCTCTTTTTCTCTATCTATCTCGATGTTACCCTTGCATTGGCAGGTCATCTTGGCTTGTCGTCTCTGCTTATCACTTGCTAACTCGCTTCTAACTCACTTGCTTCCTTCTCTATCAGTTCATGGCTTTAAAGCCAATCTACTTTCTAACTATTTTTTTTCGCTTCTCGGCTTCCTAATTCCCCACATTTGTCCATTTGAATCCCTTCTTTCAGCTTTTACAATCACTGCATAACGCTTCACAGGGAGGTGGCCACTTATTCTGTAATGGACGAGTGCGTCAGCTCTCTTGGATATGTTTGAACAGTCGTTATTTCCGTTTTCTCCAAGAATACGAGTGAAACAGAATCTTTTGCCAGCTCATCATCCCTGTCGGACTTCAAATCCCATGTGATCTTTCTCCATAACCTCGTCAAATCCGGTCACCCATCGGGACGCATCTCCACCGTTGATCTAGGCCCCCCAAATCCTATCGTTGTTGCTCATATCGGGCGGTTGAGTAGCTCGATGGTTACCCACTGGATGTAAGTGGTTTTCTCTCTCTTCCATTGGACGCATGTCAATCGAATTAGTGGCATCAGGTGAGACTTGGTTCAAACCGCTTACTGCCTCGAGCCCTTCTAATATCCTACCCATTTTGTGGAATCTTTCCCCCGATGGAATCGGTGTGATATCGTTTAAATTTCATAATCTTTCAAGTCTACGCGCTCGTGGCTTTTCCTTCTTTGAGGGGTTTGCTGGACGATATGCGATTAACAACTTGTCGCTAATCACATATCAGAAACCAACCCCTTTTCTCGAAAAGGCCTCCCATTTTGCTATTTCGTGATAGCGCGTTGCCATGGGCCAACAGTCTGTGTGCTTGACCAAGGGTCCTTGTTGCTCCATGCTGATCATAAATTGCAATTGTTATGAGGATATCTCTGATAAGCTTGATCTTTTAAGGCTTTGATTTTTGGCATAATTTTAAGAGTTCATAAAAACTTAGAGAGTGTTCTAGGATCTAATTCAGATCATCCTTGGGAAGTGTGCAAAAGTGTACGAAAGGCAGAAAGGTAAGGATTTGTGTGTATTTCCATTCTGAAATGGATCTTTTCCTTTGTAATTGATATATAAAGGAATTAAGTGTCAATTGAAGGTTGTAAAGGGTTTTAAGGTTTTCGATATGAAGCAATTAAAGGAAGACTGTAATAAAGTCGTGAACAAAGGCTTGAGGACTATTTAAAGTCCCAATAAGAGGTCTTGGTGGGGTGATTGGTTTCGATACAAAGGAATTGTAGATAAAGAGGGCCTTAACCATTATATAGTGTGAAGATTTAACTCCTTAGGGAGTTAAATTCCTGGTACTATATCTTGAAAGAATTTATATGCATACTGTGGGTATATGTAGGGGTAACCCTGTACCATTTTGGTATCAGAACAAGTTTGATGCTCTGTGGAGATTTATTGAGGAACTGAATTTTATTTCCAATATATATATAT
>APFE030186309.1:78068-89491 GCA_000404065.3 Pinus taeda | reverse complement strand
TATATATATCATTGGTATTGTAATAGGTCTGACACAGAGGGAGAATGGAATACAAGGATTCATGCATGGAAGAGTTCTAACATGTTATAGGCAATGAAGACTTCAGTTGATTAATTCAAGAGAGACTGTGGAAAAAGGATTTGAGGAAGCTAGGATCAGAAAGCATCTTGCAGTTTTAAAGCTTTAAATGGTATGTGTAGGTGAATGCAGGTAATGAAATTGCAGCAAACTATTGCAAGGAAAGGAAGCGAATATGGATGTATTCAGCAAGAACAGAAATTTAGTTGAAAGAAGGATTGAAGTGCAGATAGCAAAAGGTAAAGCAACATGTGTATTGTCCAGCCAGTGCAAGATGAAGAGAGTGATAGCAGCAACACACTGTAGCAGACTGTGTAAAGAAAGAGAGGAGTTGTGTTGGTGGCAGTGAACCTAAATATTCCAGCTGAAAGTTGGATAGGGAGAACAGTTAAAGTGTTCTCAAGAGAAGGTGAGTTGAGGATACAAGCCTAAAGAGAGCAGAAGAGGATTCTCAAGAGGTTCCAGAGATAGAGAACCAGTGCTTTCCAAAAAGCCAAGTCCAGAGAAGGGATTGGTGAGGTAATTGACAACAAGAAGGACTTGTTGTCACACAGGCTTAGTGCAGCTCATAGTGAGTGAGAAGTTCATAGAGATAATGAGAAAATTACTAATGATAGTCATAGTAGGGGTTCAGAGAGAAGCCACATAAGAGGAAAGGAGAATTCCAAGGAAAAAGGCAAAGGAGAGAAGATGAGTGAAGAGGTCTTTGACAGAGAAATTACAGAACTGAATATAATTATGGATAACATGATAATGTTGCTAGAAAAATGTGAAGGAAACCAAAGATATGGTTGGACTATGAAAAGAAAGAGGATAAAGTGGAAGTTGATGTAGAAACAGATAAAGAGGAGAAAGTATATCAAATTAAGAGAAGAACTCGGAGCAGCTGAGTTAGAGATGGAAGATAGCTATTGTAGACACAAGCAAGAGGTTTAACTTACTGAGGAAGGAATCATTGATGAATTCTTCAACTATTGGACAAGTTGGGATCAACAGAGAGATGTAATGATTGAAACATCAAAGAAAAAGGAACCTAGTATTTTTAAAACTAATGATTTGTGCATGTATGCAGGTGATGAACAACCTTTAGAAGATATGTTTATGCAAGTTGTTGGAGAAATGAAACTGTTAGAAGAGATGGATGTCATAGAACAATTCTTGATTAACCATGTATTCAAGGACATTAGAGATGGACAAATGTTAAAGACTACTAAGGAGGCTGAAGATGATGAATCCAACAAGACTTGGCAGAAAGATGGCATAGAGTCTGAAGACAAAAGGAAATTGCAAATTACGAAGGGAGAAGTAGAAAAAAGGTAAGAAGACAACGTTATGGAAGGAGTGAACAAGAGTGAAGAGGTAGTACAAACACTTGAGGTAATATAATTATCTCTTCAATTTTTATTCAAAAGTTATGAACCTGTATTGATAGTTAATGGACAAGAAATTATCTTGAAAGGACATAATGGATCATTAATGGAAAGGACTCTTACTAAAGAGTGTATTATGGAAAATGGTAGAACCAAGGTTTATAAAGAAAATTTAACCCAAGAAAGTACTTTTAATTCATTCAAGGTTATGAAGAAGAAAGGAAAAGAGGATAAACAAGAACACAAATAGAGTTTGGTAGACACTCATGCACAACTTGAGATTGAAGACAATGTTATCTGTACAAATTGCCAGAAGAGTAAAGGTCAGTGTAAACTACAAAATAGACAGGCAATCTTAAAGGATGAAGGTAAGGATGCTTTTATGAACAATGCATATGCAGTGAGCAACCCAGGGGGAACAATGGAAGGTGATATTCATGCTGTTGATAGTAATTTTCACTATTGTGAAAGGGACTCAACAGTGGAATGGAACACCTATGGTATATGGTGATTTTGTTTCTTGTATGGAAACAAATAGAACATTAGATTCTCAACTCGGAGATTGGCAGGTTTTGATTGAAACAAAGAGGAAATGGAAAAGACAACTCAGTGGCTTACAAATTTGTTAGGAAGGAACATGAAGAATGAAAAGGAGTGTGAAAGGAAGGAAGGCCAAAGAGAAAAGCAGCAAATAGAATTCAAAACTTAGACAACATTCAAAACAAAGTGAAGACAAAGAAGAATTTTTCAAAAGAAGACAACATGACAAGTTTGACATGTGATATATACCTCAAGAGGATGAAAAATCAGAAAACTTATGGAGCAGAATTAATGAGGACAAAGATGGAAAATGTAATATATTTTCTAACTTGGAATTATTAATTTTTGAATGTGGTTTTCAGGATGAAAGACAAACTACTCATGGTGATATGTTTACACAAATAAATCTAAGGGAAGGTGTAATTCTGGAGCTGCAAAAAGTTAGTTTTCCTTATGGAAACAAGAAAGATGAGAGTAAGCAACGAGTTGACTTAGAAGCTTGGAATAGAGGAAGAAGAGTTGGCATAGCTCTTAAACAAGTTATTACAAAAGGGAAAGAAGATTGCAGAGGATGTGAACATGCAGTTCACAGATAGATTTTTTTCTTAATACACTGGGGGCTTAAATGTCAAGAGTTTATCTTGAGGGTGCAATTGGAAAATTCGGTGAACATTTCAACTAAGTTTGATAGGAAAATGGAGGAAATTGAACAAAATTCAATAATCAAAATATTTGCAGCCAAAGAGAAATATATAGTTGGAATGCTATATGTTATTGTATTAAACAATGCCCAATCTTCTTTTGAGATTGGAAGGACTCTACTTAAGCTATTTGATAGATGGATGATGAAAAATACAAAGATAATGAGTATAAGGAATTGTCAAAGTCTACAAATCAAGGGAAGCGAGAAGGATATACAGAACAACATAGAGAAAATGGTTTATAAATAGAAGGAGATGATGGAGATCAAGTCAAGAATCAAAAGAAACAGTTAGGTACAAGACAAAAGAAAATACATGAAGATGAAGATAAATTCTATGACATGATGACAAGACAACAATGGATAGAGAAGCAAAGATTTATGTTGTTTGAGGAGGTGTTTATCCAGAGTATTAGCACCGAAACAGTATACAAAGGAGATGCTTATGAATGCGGAGCAAAAAGACATCCACAACACAAAGTTTGGCAACCAAGAGAGACAAAGGAGGTAGTAAATATACTTGCAGATGAAAGGGATCAGGTAGCTAGTTGGGAAATGAAATCTGATGAGGTTTATAATAGAGGAAGTAGAAAGACTCATGAACAGGATTCCATGGAAACATTCAACTTTAGGAGTCTAATGCAGGAGCATTCAGGCGTAGTTAGCAATGTGATAGCATGATCACATGTTGTGACTAGCAAGGAGGTTGGGAGAGAAAGAGTTTAGTTCATTTTATTTATTTAAATGTATGAGAGTGTTTATTTATTGTCAAAATGATTAAAAACGAGTATAGTGGCTGATTGATCCTCCCTATGTGGAGATTAGGCCAAACTGTTAGATTTAATTAGTTTGAATAGAAAATGAGGAAACTGAAAGCTTGATTTAGTGTTTTTTTGGAAAAGAGTAGAGCCGAAGAGACTTTTTAGGAGAGGGTGAGAGATTTCTTGTTCTGAACTAGAAATGGTTCATGAGTCATTTTTTTGTATAAATTGTGATTTTCTTGTATAATTCATGGGATGGATAGGTTAGATAGGTCGATGTTTTGAGAGAGGTTAGTTATTTGGAGTGGTTTTCAGCCTATGGGCAGATTCGTAAACAAAAGGCCACTGTAAAGAGGAATCAGGCTTGAGGAATAGAGATTCCATTCTGTAATTATTCATTTGTATTTATATATACAGTAATTGAGTAGGCTTGTATAAATGTGTGATTGAGTGTCGAATGATAGATTGAATGCATCATAGGATTGCATATATATATATTTATGTAGATGAAGTGCTTGAACACAGAGAAGCGGAGTTCAACGAATACACAAAGAGGAACGTGTCAAGGAGGATTCTAATGGATTGTCTGAAGCCAATAGAAGGATCAACTCCAAGCTCGGGAGGGAGTGCACAGTCAAAAGCCCAGAAAGACCAAATAGAACCCATAGAAATAGTGAAGAAATAACATAAATCACAATGAAGAGATAAGTGGAGAATTGAAGAGTTGATACACAGTGACCATCGAATCTTGAAGATTGACGGTCCAGATTAAAGGATTGTGTTACAACCAAGTCTTGGAGAATTACAATGACCATGTGCGATTAATCATGGACCATTGGATTGTGGACAGATCAACGGTCATGATTTAAATTGCATATCAGGAGTCAGAAGTGCAAAGGGAAGTTATAATAAACACAACAATTTGTGACAATGCGATACTGCCAATAGCAATAATGAGAGGTTGTGATTATCGGCAATCGAAGGAATCAGAAGTTGGGCTTTGGAGATCAGAGGGATAGTGCAAAGGGGATACAGACCCGATGGCATTATAGCGAAGGGTCTAAAATATTTGAAATCTGACTATGTGTGTAGGAGCGGGTTTTAACCATTAATCCATTATATTGGTGTTTGAATGATGCAGGGTGATTCTAAAGGAAATTGCATATTGGAAAGAGTATGGGTTATTGTGAATGTGGAAGGCCGATAGCTGATTGCGATAAAGTAGATCCTCGGGAAGTGTGCAAAAGCATACGAAAGGCGGAAAGGTAAGGTTTTGTGTGTATTTCCCTTTGGAAATGGATCTTTTCCTTTGTAATTGATTTATAAAGGAATTAAGCACCGATTGAAGGTTGTAAAGGGTTTTAAGGATTCTGATATGAAGGAATTAAACGAAGACTTTAATAAAGTCATGAACAAAGGCTTGAGGACTGTTTAAAGTCCCGATAGGAGGTCTTGGCAGGGTGATTTTTTTCGATATAAAGGAATTGTAGATAAAGAGGGCCTTAACCGTTATATAGTATGAAGATTTAACTCCTTAGGGAGTTAAATTCCTAGGACTATATCTTGAAAGCATTTATATGCATACTGTGGGTGTATGCAGGGGTAACCCTGCACCATTATTGTAGAATAAACCATAGTTTAGTGTCTCTCAAAATATCTTAAGATTCTTTTTGCAACTTTCCAACGTAAATTCTTGGGTGATTCCATAAATTGGGAAACAAAACTAGCTACTAAGATGATGTGTCTAGTTGTAGTGAGATACAAGCAACTACCAACTAAACTTTTATAAAAAGCATAATCAAGTGATTTTGTTTCATCTTCTTCGCTCAACATGGTGAGTAGAGCAATTGGATTATTTTTTGGTTTGCAAGTGATCATAATAAAGTTGAGTAGGATGTGAGTGGCATATTTTTGTTCACATACAATTACTCCATCCATAGATTGTACAACTTCAATTCCTAAGAAATAATTCATGAGACCAATATTATTCATGTCAAATTTTGTTTACATGAGAATTTTGAATTTATCTAACATCACATTACATGTATAAATAAAATCATCATGATAAAAGAAAACAATGAGAATTTTACCTTCATGACTTTTTGTATAAAGAGTTGGCTTATGGCTACTTTTGCAAAATCCACTTTTGATGAGGTAAGATTCAATTTGAATGTAGCAAGCTTAGGTAGATTGTTTCAATCCATATAAGAGTCTCTTCAACTTATACACCTCATGTTCTTGTCCTAGAATTTCAAAACCAAGTGGTTGATTCGCATAAACTTCTTCCTCCAATATGCCATTTAGGAAAACATATTGACATCTAGTTGAAAAAATTTGCAATTTATTTTGAGTTGGAGTGGAAAGAATAATTATGAATATTTAACATTGCTACTAGAGCAAAGGTTTCACCATATTCTATGCCAAGTTGTTGGAAGAACACTTTTGCAACTAGCCTTGCCTTATGTTTCTTTTTTTTTCCTTTTTTGTTCAGTTGGTCTTGTAGACCCACCTGATACTAATGTTGCTTTTGTTTTTTGGGATATCAACCAGTTCCCAAGTTCCATTCTTCTCAAAATCATGCTCTTTCTCATATATGTCCCTGATGCTTCTAGTTTTTTTATTATCTTTTGAAGATGATGATTCACTGCTAGAAGAAGTATCTTTTTTAGAGTGTTCTGGCTCTTCTTGTACCAGGGATCTTGACAACCATGCTGGATGAACATGTTGATATGAAAGTTCAGAAATTTCCTTGTGCCAAGTTTCTTTTTCAAAAAAATTAACATCTCTAAAAAAAAATCTTGAAGAGTCTATAGGTTTTCCACTATTCATTGTAGCCTACAAAGATGCATTTTTCACTTATGCCGTCAAGTTTCCATTGGTTGCTAAAAGGCATCTTCTAAAACTCCTAATTACCTCACATTAATCATCAACCCAGGCAAGTCCTTTTATTCCAAGACTGTACACAATATGTGCATCCTATGAATCCAAAGAGTAATGTTTCTTCAAAATGAAATATAAAGCTTTAATACAAGAGTAAACTGATGCATTTATAAAACTCAAATTTCAACTGTTAAAGGAAATATTACATCTAAGCATCAATACTTAATCCTCTGCTGAAATCGTAATCAAACCTCAAACAAGCAATTGAATTGACAATAACATCAACTGAGAGCGTAGTAGCATTAACCAATCTCTTCTAGTTGATTCTATCTAAATCACACTCAATCTCAATTAAACAGTCCAAATGGAAATGATGTTAACCGAGAGTTCAATACTGGTAACCAAACTCTTTTAGTTGATTAAATCAATACGATTCATTGTCTTAACGGCTAATTACTTTAATATACAATAAGCATAAATAGAATCAAATGAAAATGTTTTGAAACATGTAAAGAAAGTGTACTAACTTCAATATAGGAAATTGGTAAACAACAAATAAGATAAACTCACAAAATATGGGAAAAATATCAAACCATACAAATTTTCCTGAATTAGAAATATATAACACAAAGGATAGAAGTTTGATCCACCAGAGGTCGGGCCCTTAGTTACCAATGAGTACTATTCAGCTACTTCAGAGAATATGAATGAACAACAACGTAAATTATATATTAACCATTGAACTCAAGTCTCATTACAATACGGTCGTGTTCCTCCAATAGCACGAGTCTATAAATTAAAATTACAATTTGAAATAAACACAGATCGATCCCCTTTCCTCCTACAGTCTTTTGATTTTATAGTCAGAAAGAGGTAAAAGATAAATGTGATCCCTTAGGATCGGGAGATCCTGAGGGATTCACAACTAAATGTTATCTTCTAACACCCTTCATATTTAGCGTTGATTGCTTGATTCGTCCTCTGACCTAACCACAGCCGACGCGCCCCATTCTTCCTTTGTTGGTTTATGTTCTTCTGTCTCTAGGGAACAACAACTGTTCCTTTCGTCATTTCTCTGCATAAAAAGGAATAAGAGTTAGTTATGGTGGCTAAATCTTAATCAAGAGTAGTTCATGTTTTTCTTATCATAATCCATCAATATGTTAGTGTATCAAGATATGAAAGGGATAAGAAAAGAGGAAAAAGGTGATGGAATTAAGAGTAAATACATACCCATTGCGTAACTCAACATACTCCCATGCTCGCCCTATTTCATGTCCTCATGAAAATTAAATAGTTCTTATGCAGTGTAGTTAAAGAGTAGGCTGGAGAGAAAGTGTCAAAATTTGGTCTAAAACCATGATGTTGATCCAAGAGCGCAAAAAGAGGCCCTTCCATTCCTTCAAGAAATTCATAGTTAGCTCGATACCCTTCAGGGGGATACCAAATAATGGGGCTCTAAAATCGGCATCCTAACCAATAAGGTCCTTCTCTCAAAATAAGATTGCTATAGGTAACCATATAGGCCACAACAACTTTAAAATTTCTGTAATTAAATGGTTCCCTATCTTTCACACTATTAGTGGAGATCGTCCATCTGAGCTTAGATGCAGTCAAAGATCTTTCTTGAATGGAGAGGAAATATGATATTCCTTTCTGCATAATCTCCTTATGTATGGGCCCTAACGTTTTAAGCACCCCTTCTCGTTTCATCAGACTCTTATGGTTAGCAAACATTTGTAAGGGGTGCTTAGGTTCACTTCTCACCCAAACATCCAATCCATGTTCCTGTCTTTGAAATGCATTATAAGCTTTGAACCATTTATTTTGGTTAACTACAAACGAAATAAAAGCTTGGAATTGAACATCTCCTACAAAAGGGTTAGGGTTCTTTTCCATCTCGTTCTCTAATATAAAATTGTGCAGATAAAATTAAAAAAGAAGCCTTTAGATCTTTACACCATGTTGCTTGCAGCAATTTATAAAATCTTCAATTGTTCCTAATTCAATTGGTTTACTAGCTCTTACGGCTTTGATTTTCAAAATTAGGTACCGTTCTAAAAAAATAAGGCATAATTGGTGGCGGGAGACCTGCATGCCAGGACATCCGAATACAATGAGAAAATGGTGTTTGTCTAACTTATGACTCTGTCTAGCTTGAACTTGATCTTCTCCATTTTTTCTTCCGCCTTTCTACACCTGTCAAAAGTCTCACTCTCTATTATAGTCATTTCCCGAAGCTGTTTTTGCAGCTCTTGATATTTCTTCCGGGAAATGGTTTCTTGTTCAAATCATTCCAATGCGAGCCAGGCTTGTGCTAATTCCTCCTAAAGATTTAGTAGAATGGGGTCATGGTGCGTCATAATGTCTTTGTCTTGTATGCTCGTTTGAGAGCCTATGCTATAAGAGGGGATATCTTGTTTCTGTACTTCTTTATTGTAGGAGGTCCAAACCTCCGTTTGAGTAGCTACGTCTACTAAATCTGCGTGCGGTCCTTCTTGAGTGATGATGTTTTGAGTAGGTATGAGCTCAATTTGAGTCCCTGCAACCCTAACTTCATATAATTCCATTTGCATGACCACATTTACTACCTCAGGGGTATTGTTCGGAACCTTTCCCATTGTGATTTCTTTTATTTTTCTTCGAAGCCGCTTGACTATCTTACAAAGCTTTTGGTGTTGTTTTCTTATCTTCTTCAATTTCGTTCTAGCTCTATACCTTTTCTGAGGAGTAACTGGCCTGCTAATAGTCTCGTTAATAGCTTCTGTCTCGAAAGATCCTGGTTGTTCATCATGGCTTTGTTCCTATAAGATCGTGTCTCTAGATTGATTATTAGACTCCCGAATAACCTTTGTCTTTGCTTCCTCTTCTTGGCCTATGTTTCTGTGTCTAGACCTTCATGACTATTTTTCACTAGAAGCATGTCACTAGATTGGTTCTCTAATTCCTGAATAGCCTCTGTATCTATTTCCACATCACGGTTTGTATCTTTTGAGGAAGACAGAATTTTGGTATAGCCAAAATTCCCTAGAGATTGGGTTTCTCCTAAGTTAAGATTAAGCGGTTCTTCAGGTTGCATGTATACATTCATGTTGGCTAGGACCTGGGCCATCCCTGCCTCAAAATCATGCAAAAGATCGTCTTGGGAAATCATATTTGGTGTTGGAGGAGGCCTCACTTCATTTCTTCATTCATCTTCAGGATGCCCTGCTTCTTCCTTAGGTTCTGGCTCAAGGTTATCTTGTCCTCCTGACTCTGGTTGCAAGTCTTGTACATTTACCGGGATGGCTGGATAATTTTATGGGTTGACCAGCACTGCCTTGAGGATTTTAAGACGTTCCCTGGTTTGAATTCAACCTTGTAGATCATTTGCGTTTGTGAGGTATGCTTCCTGAAAGCGCAGTCCTTTTTCTTTGTGGAATAGGGTTGGGTGCTAGCAGGTTTTCACCTCTTTAGAGGGATAATATGATATCATCCTAGGTTGATTGTTGTTGGGCAAGGTTGTGACTAACTATTAACCTAATCAGAAAATGGTGGCTTACTACTGTTTCTAGATGTTGAGACCGTCTCAGTCTCTCGGCAGTGTCATGCAATAATGAATTCAACAGTGCAGGAAAATTAACAGAGCATTTTTGTTTTAAAACTGCTAAAATTTTGAGCTATCGTGACCTTACCAGGTCTATATGCCTATCACAAGTAATATGTTCTAGACAATTGGTGCCAATTCTCCCCATGGCTCCCTAAGAGAAGATGGTCGAATTCCTTCACCCTTCTTGATTAGCTCTTGTCCTTTGTGCCTAAAAACCTCCATACCGTTATGCAGCCTTAATCGCTTTTCAATCCATACTAGTCCTTTTTTTGGTAACCCAAACACTTATGCTATCACAACATCTGTTACAGTGATTTATCTACCTCTTATGAAGGATTTTCCATTTTGTAGATGCTGTAAAAATTTCATGGTGATTTCCTCATTAGCGGGTTGAAAACTTGCAAAATATGTTGTCCATTTTGTGCGAGCTAGGATTTCCCTGGCTTCATCGGAGACAACCAGTGTTAAAGGTTCTCTACGTACTAATCTTTCTCCCATGATGCTTGACTTCTGCAAATGATTATTGCAGTGGAGAAAGAACAACAACGAGCAGAGCTAAGAGATGGAACAACAAATGGTTGTAATGGCTCTATCAGGTGATGTTTTATAAACATAAATACCTTTATCGAGGACTGTTATAATGCCACACACCTTGTGATTATGGGATGCCGTATTATTCTACAAAATCAAATGAAAACATGATAGTGCATGCATGAGTATACTGGAGGTCCTTGCCCCCTCTCGAAATGATAGGTCGCCTACGACCAAATGGATGAAAAGATGACGCGCTGGCAGAAAAGTACATGGGTGATGGATTGGGTAATGAAAGTGGCAGGGTACATACATTAATGAAAGGATCATAAAAGGATATTGGAGTAATGAAAACAGGGTGTGTAACGAGAATTATTAATAAATGATAAGATGTCGTGAGGTGATACAATAAATAAAAATGACAACATAGGCAGGAGATGATACTTTACCTCCGTTATTCCACTTGAAAATGTTGTGATTGATTTTAAAATATTAACTGATGCATAAAGGTTCAAGGTAAGTTAGGGAAATAATCTCTCTATAGAAAAAATAGAAACATAAGAAGAGGGTATTGTAATAATTATTGATGTAGAAAATAAAACTTCAATACCATATGCAGAGCTTTTGTTGCCTGCATGCATCCATAGCCTTGACAGAGTTGCTTTCTAACCCTTGGGAGCCATGGTCCTCTATGTATAATTGGGGAAGTGCATTATGATGTCCATAGTAGAGACCAATGTGCTGGCATGGTAACAAGTTGAACACATTACCATTCACTGGGAAGTAGCGAAAGTGATCAAGCTGGCTTGAGATGAGACCTCCTGTTGCAAAGACTTTGTTTCTTGATGCATCCATTAGATCATATCCTTGGTGTGGTGGCCATAGTGGGAATGCCACTTCTCTCCTTCCTTATGATCATGGTAGGTTTGCTCGTGATGAGACCCCCTATGCTCCATCTGTGGAAAAAAATCATA
>APFE030186309.1:56481-77488 GCA_000404065.3 Pinus taeda | reverse complement strand
TATAGATATAGATATATAAACACTCCCCATTTTATATATAGAGGTTGGCTTAGTACTCCTTAAGAGTAGGGATGGAGGATTAAGTTTGAACATATTATTAGAAAAAAAATATACCCATAATCTTATCGATAATAAATAGAGAGAATTATATGAGATGGGGGAGAACCATCATGGTAAACATAATCAATCAGTTTCATTTATAGTGGAAATGGGGATAGTGAAGTGATATAGATAATTGTGTCCTTTCCTTTTCTATCATCACAAAGCAATCTTGTTAAAGATGATAATATTCAAGATATTTTCTTGCTTTAGTAGACTCCATACTTGTTGTCCTTAGATATGTATTCTATTTTTATGCCATAAAGATGATCATAAAGAGTGAATTGGGATGGGCTAGGAATCATCATGCAAGGGGGAGAAAGGATGTTCTCAAAAATACTCACAAGGTGTCATTCCCTGAAGGGAACCGTGAAAGAAAACACACACAAAAAGTGTTGTTCCCTATAGGGAACAACAAAGAAAAACACACACGAAAAGGGTTGTTCCCTATAGGGAACAACAACTATTCCATGTAGGGAACAATAGTTGTTCCCTGTAGGGAACAACAAAGAAAAACACGCAAAAAGCGTTGTTCCCTATAGGGAACAACAACTGTTCCCTGTAGGGAAAAACAAAAAAAATACACATGAAAAATGTTGTTCCCTATAGGGAACAGCAACTGTTCCCTGTAGGGAACATCAAAGAAAGACACACACTAAGAGTTTTTTCCCTATAGGGAACAACAACAGTTCCCTGTAGGGAACAACAAAGAAAAATACCCATGAAAAGTGTTGTTCCCTATAGGGAACAACAGTTGTTTCCTGTAGGGAACAATAAAGAAAAATGAACGCAATACGTGTTGTTCTCTATAGGGAACAACAACTATTCCTTATAGGGAACAACAAAGGAAAACAGGAAAAAAAAATTGACAAACAATCAACTCTATTGTTCTAAGCAGATAAAATCGAATAGAAATAAAACAAAGAAACAATTGTATGTACATGTTTCAAAAATAAATTCTTTATTGGACTAGTGTTGTCGAAGAGTTGCCTTCTTCAACGAGAATTTGTATCGTAGAATCTCTGCGTATCTGTTGGCAAAATGATTCCCTTGTAAGCGGTTTGTGGTAGAGGAGTACCCGATGCCCATTTGCTTTAAAAGAGTAGCCAGACCCATCAATGGTGGCTAATGTAATGGTTCCATTATCGTGCACCTCTTTTATCTCATAGGGACCTAACCATCTAGTCTGGAGTTTGCCCAGGAAATCCTAGAACTTGGAATCATATAGAAGTGCCTAGTCACCTTCATGGAATATCTTTTTATTGATGAGGGCATCATGCCATTTTTCTCTTTTTTTGTTGAATAAGTGCATTATGCTGAAGAGTTGATAGCTGGATTTCATCCAATTCATTAATTTGTTGCAGTCTATAAATCTACGCTTCATTCAAATCCAACCCTATTTCTTGGGCTATCCTCAATGTCTGAATTTCAAATTCTATGGGGAAGATAGGTTCCTTACCAAACACCAGCTGATATGGGGAGTATCCTGTGGTATTCCTCCAATTTGTGTGATATGCCCACATGGTTTCTAGCAATCTGGTAGCCTAGTCACGTCTATGTGAGGCAACTGTCTTTGTTAGAATGGCCTCGATTACTTTGTTGCTACTTTCTACCTCGTCATTTGCCATACGGGTGGTATGGAGATGTGATTCTATGGAAAATGTGATGATTTTTATTGTAGTAGCAATATTATGGCCTACAAATTGTGGCCCTCCATCCGTAACTATTTCTCTAGGCAAGCCATACCGCACGAAAATTTCAAAAAGAAAGTTGATTGCTGTGTCCTCTGCTGCTCTTGGTAATGCTACTGCCTCCACCCATTTAGTCACGTATTCCATTGCAACCATTATATATGACTTTTGATTAGATGATGGATTTATTGGGCCAATAAAATCTAACACCTAGCGTTCAAAAGGTTCGATGACTAACTGTGGATGTAGGGGCATCTCTTTAGACTGGCCAGGGTGGCCCATTCTTTGGCCATTGTCACATGCCTGGACAAATTTCTCAGCATCCTTAAAAATGGTGGGATAATAATAGCCCATTTGTAAGATTTTATGTCCAGTCCTGTGGTTTGCAAAGTGTCCATCGCAAGGTCCATCATGGCAGGCTTTTAGGATATCGTAGATTTCATCTTCCCTGAGACACCTGTGGATATGCATGTCGACTCCTGTGTGAAAGAGGTATCCTCCGATCCAGGAGAACCAAGTACTGCGTTGGACTATTAATTTTATTTCTCTGGGTGCTAGGTGTTTGGGTATTTTTCTCACTGCTAAGTAATTCGCAACATCTACATATCATGGTGTTTTCACAGTCACAACAAATAGGTGTTCATCAGGGAACTGGTCTTCTACCACCACTGCATTGTTTGTTCTTGGCACACGTGAGAGGAAGTCCACCACTAGATTTTCCTTTCCTGGTCGATCCTCGATCTTATGTCAAATTTGTGCAAAAGGATTAACAATCGTGTCACTCTTCCATTCGTAATAGGTTTATTAGCTAAATATTTGATAGTAGAGTGATCAGTATACAAGACCAGAGGGTATCCTGTTATATATTGTTTGAATTTGTTAATAGCATAGATTGCAGCTAGAAACTCTTTCTTGGTCACTGTGTAATTCAACTCAACAAGAGTTCAATTTTTGCTGATGTAGTATATCGCATAGGGCTTATTGTCTTATTCTTGGCCGAGAATTGTTCCAATGGCTGTATCTGATGCATTGGATGAAATTTGGAATGGTAAGTCCCAGTTCGGGCCCCGTAGTACTAGGGCTATTGATACTAGTTGTTTTAATTTTACAAAGGCAATTTCACATTTGTCAGTCCATATAAAATCGATATTACCTATAAAAGCATATAATGGTGCAACAATTTGGGAGAAGTTTTTATAAATGTCCAATAATATCTATAAAATCCCCAAAAACTGCGTACCTCTATTTGAGTGTAGGGGGTAGGTAGTAAGAGGATTACCTGAATTTTTGTTGAATCTACCTAAATTATAGTTGATGAGATGTAGTGACCCAAGATCAGGCCTTCTGTCATCATCATGTGGCATTTCTCGTGGCTTAAGCAGAGCCTAGTACCAATGAATTTCTCCAGGACTTTATCCAGTGTCTGTAATGCTTGCTCAAATTCATCTCCATAGGGTGTAAAATCATCCATGTACACCTCTAATCCCTCGTTTATCAAGTCTGCAAAAATACTGAGTATGGCTCTCTAGAATGTAGGTGCATTGCAAAGTCCAAAAGGTAATACCCTATAAGAAAACATCCCCTAGGGGCAGGTGAATGTAGTCTTATCTTGGTCTTCAGGGGAAATTTAGATTTTGTTGTAGCCACTGAAGCTGTCTAGGAAAGAGAAGAAATTTTTACTTGCCAATATGTCTAGAACCTCGTTGACAAATGGAAGGGGAAAATGATCTTTTTGTGTTGCTTTGTTAAGCTCTCTGTGATCGACACATATACATCTTTTCCCATTATTTTTAGGAACCACAACTAATGTAGAAACCCATGTACTATCAGATATAAGATAGATGAAATTTACATCTAACAGTTTCTATAGTTCGTCTTTAACAACATCCTTTAGGTGAGGGTTTAATCTTCGCTGAGGTTATCAAATGGGTCTCGCATCTTTTTCAGTGTAGATGTGGAGCATACATAAATGGGGGTCAATCCATTTCATATCTGGGTAATCCCAAGTGAAATCCCCTTTATATTTCCTAAGGATTTGAACAAGCTTCTACTGCTAGTCATCACTCAAATTTTTGTTAATGTTAAGGACTTTCCCTGGCTCAATTTCAATAGGTTTGTTGTTATAGACAGTTGTTGATGGTATTTTTTGGTCATTGATATCTTTTAAAGGATCTTCTTCAATTTCATTATCAAGGACTACTTCAATCATGTGACATTTAAGATTATATACGGTAGCTGGGTGATTAATGTAAGTGTTAATAATATCATCTTCTGTTTGATTCTTAAATTCAAGAGCATCTGTTATAGTTAGTGGTGATCGAATACTTTTGGTTAAATATGTTATAGGTTGCTTCCTAGTTATTATTATGGTTAGGCTTGGCTGAGTTGGAGGGTATAAAACTGGGTTCTTTAGATTATTTCCTCTGGCTATAGTCATATGGCTTGTTCGACAACTTATATAAACATCTATGGTTGCTAGCCAAGGTCTTCCTAATATTAGAGGATGTCCATCTAGCTAGTTTCTAGGATTAATAATCAAGAAATCTACTAGGTACTCCCAAGAATCTACAGACACCATTACTTCTTGTAATGTCCCTTCTGGTTTAATAACTAAATGGTCAACAAGTTATAGCAAGGTCATAGTTGAATCTAAGGCTGTGATGCCAAGTCTCTGACACGTTTTTGTCAGAATATTAATGGCTGCCCCTAGATCCACTAACGCATTGGGAAAGGAGCATCCATTTATTTGTACCGTGACAATAGGGTTTCCTGGGTCTTCATATTTCACCGGTATCTCTCTGCCTAATAATAAATCAGACAAAGTTCCGACTATGTGGAAATTTGGTGTTACCTTTCTTTTCCTCATATGCATTTTGGTACACAATTCCTTAATGGTTTTTCATAGATTGGAATGTCTTGAATAGCCTGGAGGAGGGGTATTTTTACGCAACTATTTTTTAATTCTCCTATAAGATCGAAGTTGGGATATTCGATTGGGCGAGGTATAATCAATATTTCTGGGAATGGTGGAGAAGAGGTAATAGTTTGTTCGTGGTTTTTCTACTTGATTTTATTCTCCCTTTGAGTTGTTTGTTCTACAAGTAGTGGTTCTTCCAATTGCATATTTTTATCATCCTTTGTCACGATTATTCATCCAGACCTCAATTTGAGTTCATTACATTCTCTCAACTTTGTTTCCGGATCCACACCTTCAATAATTTGTACCCACTGGACTGGTTCGTTGTTGGGATTTGGGTTGGGCTAGGCTAGGAGTTGCGGTCGTAGATTGGGTGGAGGATTCTGCTGCAATATGTAAGGTGTTGGTAGCATAGGTTGAGGCAAGGGGATTGTCCCCACTGGCTAGTTCGTAGTTCTTTGCCATCTTGATTGCCATTTTTGGTTTTTTGAAGTGGAGGGGGACCATTAAGATGGATATGGATTGTTCTACCATAATGATGGAAAATAAGAGGAATTTTCCCAAGTGTTGTTCGGATTTGATTGATGGGAACAAGGTGGCATAGAAAATGCTTGTGGTGCCCAATTAGGAAAAGGCGGTTGGTTCTGCCATGTAGCTTCTGTATATTGCTGAGAATTATATTGTGAAGGCTGAAAGAATGAAGATGGGTCAGTAGGCATACCTGTTTGTCGTGCTTGCCATTGGTGATGTTGGTTTAACAGGTAGACTGGTTCTGCTTCTTCCTCTGCCTCCTTGAAGACCACTTTTAATCCTGGGAGGGATGGGTAATTTTTTGTGGCATGTTCTTTAGTGCATATGGCACAGGTTTGTACCACATCCAGTGGGCATTATTTATGACTATGTTTCTTCCTACATCGAGGGAAAAAAATAACCAAGTTTTGTTCTCTTTGACCAGCTTCTGCTTGGCTTGCATGATGTCTAATTGTGTTGTCAAGGTTCCCAGGATATTCATTTTGAAATCTTCCAGCAGGTTGTTGATTTCGGTACGAGTAATGCTTCCACCAGAGACTTTGTTGTCCCTGGTGATCGCATCGCGTTCATCCGGTTTCAGTCTTATACTGCCCCTTGAGCACCTGATACATAAATCAATAATGTTAGCATAGTCTTCTTGATAGATATCTCCTTTACCCATGATATTTAGTGTCTCTATCCATTGGTCTTTCATCCCCTTAATCAGTGTGATTTTTAGCACATTATCAGGTAGATTTGCATAGGGAGACCTTTGGAGGTTATATTGGAAATGCTCCACCTAGTCCCATAAACCAACGCAGGGCTGCTCCATTTAAAGTGGAGGGAAACAACTTCAATTTCTATAGGTTGGTGTTGTAATCATAACCTAGACATAGGATGTCGAACTCAAACAAGAACGCATCTGAATCTTCTGAAGTGAGTCCATGAAAGGTGGGAATACATTGTAGAGGGATAGATTTCATGGGGGCGTTAATAGTTGTGTCAAAAATAGGATACTGTAATGTAGAGGTCTGGGCTATTTGTGGATTATTGACCATTTGATCAAATATATGCCAATAACCTTCTGGGATCTCTGGAGCTAGAGAGTTATCCATAGGATGTCTAGAAGAGGTGGGAATGATCCTAACAGAACTCCCTTGATCTGGGACACTGGGTGTCCTCTACTCAATTACTACCTTATGGGATCTTTGTTCCTCGGATTCCCTGTTTCTCCTTCTCCTTCATAGATGTTGCAAGAAATCCCTTCTTGTGAGGGGATTGATCGCGAATTTTCAATATCTTGAAAACTTTGTTTAGTCCCTTCAGTTTTATTGTGGACCTTACTGTAGGTTACAGATGGTGAGCCCGTGGCCCGAAGGGAGACAGTAGGTTGTCTAGAAGCAATGGTTCGGGGACCTACAGATGGTTGAGATTAGATTTTTTTAAGATGTCATCGATAAAAGTTGATCGTCCAAGGGTCACTGATCCCTTAGATTTTTTAGGTTTGGGGTGTGGGATTGTATTGTTTTATGGTCTTTTCTTCTTAGTCATTCATGAAAACATTCAAATATTTATTTCTACCTTAAATTTCTAGCAAATTTTGCTGGAAAGTGGGCAGGGGAGCAAGCATTTTTAGTTTCTTCGTATGTAGGTTCTTACCTTCCATTTTTAATACCCAGTTCTCTCTTAGCAGACGAACACAAAACACCTAATTTACTTTTCTATAATTGTGTTGAAAAGCGGCCAGAGGAGAAAGCACTTTACTTGCTCGTTACATAGGTTCTTACCTTTCGTTTTCAATACCCAATTCTTTCCCAACAACAATTATCAAATATACATCACTCTTTGTAAAAATGGCGACACTCTCCCCAACAACGGTGCCAAAATTTTGGGTGCTAAAAGGTGTCTTTTAAAACTCCTAATTACCTCACATTAATCATCAACCCAAGCAAGTCCTTTTATTCCAAGAGTGTACACAATATGTGCATGCTATGAATCCAGAGAGTAATGTTTCTTCAAAATGAAATATAAAGCTTTGATACAAGAGTAAATGGATGCATTTATAAAACTCAAATTGCAACTATTAAAGGAAATATTACATCTGAGAATCAAGACTTAATCCTCTACTAAAATCGTAATCAAATCTCAAACAAGCAATTCAATTGACAATCACATCAACCGAGAGTGTAGTAGCATTAACCAATCTCTTCTAGCTAATTCTATCTAAATCAAACTCAATCTCAATTAAACAATCCAAATGGAAGTGATGTCAACCGAGAGTTCAATAGCGATAACCAAACTCTTTTAGCTGATTAAATCAATACGGTTCATTGTCTTAATGGCTAATTACTTTAATTTGCAGTAAGCATAAATAGAATCAAATGACAATGTTGTGAAACATGTAAAGAAAGTGTACTAACTTCAATATAGGAAATTGGTAAACAACATATACGATAAACTCACCGAAAATGGGAAAAATATCAAACCACACAAACTTACGTAAATTAGAAATAAATAACACAAAGGATAACAGTTCGATCCACTAGAGGCTAGGCCCTTAGCCACCAGCGAATACTGCTGAGATACTTCAGAGAATATGAATGAACAACAACGTAAATTATATATAACCATTGAACTCAAGTCTCGTTACAATACAGTTGTTTTCCTCCAATAGAAGAAGTCTGTAAATTAAAACTACAATTTGAAATAAATAGAGATCGATCCCCTTTCCTCCTACAGTCTTTTGCTTTTATAGTCAGAAAGAGGTAAAAGATAAATGCAATCCCTCAAGATTGGGAGATCTTGAGGGATTCACAACTGAATGCTATCTTTTGACACCGTTCATATTTAGTGTTGATCCTCCTGATTCATCCTCCGACCTGACCACAACTGATGAGCCCCATTCTTCCTTTGTTGGTTTATGCTGTTCTATCTCTAGGGAACAACAACTATTCCTTTTGTCGTTTCTCTGCATAAAAAGGAATGAGTTAGTTACGGGGCCTAAATCTTAATCGAGAGTAGTTCATCTATTTCTTATCATAATCCATCAATATGTTAGCATTCCAAGATATGAAAGAGATAAGAAAAGAGGAAAAAGGTGATGGAATTATGACTAAATACATACCCATTTCATAACTCAAGAGTTTCTTTTACAACTTCTCTAGAACATGTGCAAATGCTACACAACCAAATATTTGAAATTAAGAGGCATTCACCATCTTACCATCCCAAGCTTATTGAGGTATTCTATCTTTGGCACTAGTTTTCAGAGATATGTTGAGAATATATACTGCAGTACCAACAATTTCAGCCCAATACTCATTGGGAAACTCCTTCTCATGAAGCTTGCATGTTGGCATAATCATGATTTTTTTTTGTTGCTACTCCATTATTTTCTACAGTGTATCTAGTTGTGTTCTACATAATGATGCCTTATTTTCGACAAAAATCTATGAAATCTTTGGAAAGTACACTCCTTGTAATTTGAAAATCTTGTAACTTTGGTTTTTTGCTTCTTCTTTCAACTCTTTAATCCTTGTGAAAGTATTAGACTTAGTTTTAAGAAAATAAATCCATACTTTCTTGCTTTAGTTATCAATAAAAGTAAAAAATAAATACTTCCACCAATGGATTGTGTTTGCATTGGTCCATAGATATTTGTGTGGACTAGCTCTAAAGGTTCTTTTTCTCTACTAGAAGGTGTGGGAAAGTTCTCTTTCATGCTTTGCCAAAATACAAAATTTCACATTTACATTCTTATTCATTTACAATAAGGAGACCAATACCAAAGGAATGCTTTTGAAGATGATTAAGCCTCTAGGAGGGAATATGACCATACCTGGAATGGTGTAATTATGACACATCTATTTTGGTAACATTGTGTGCAAATGACTACGACATATTTGTACTTCTAAGAGTCAAGGGGAAGCATTCTATTCTTGGTTTTTTCTACCTTGGCTATAAGTCTCCTATTAGGAGGTTTGTCATAAATATAACAAGTTATCCCTTGGAATATTACATCATATTGGTGTTCCATGAATTGATCTACAGTAATGAGATTGTGCTTCAGTTGTGGAACATAATAAACAACCCATATATGTTTTGTATGATTGTGTGTAGTAAGAACAGACACAATACCTTTCCCTTAAACTTTTATATGAGAACAATCACCTACTATAATTTTAGATTTGATAGAAGCATCAATCCAAGAAATCATATTTTTGTTACCTATCATAACAAAAATTGTAGGAAAGAAAGGTGGCTTCAAAAGATTCTCTCATTGTTCGAGATATCGAAATTGCCTCTTTGTTGACTTGACTGTTTCTTAGGACATTTGTGTTCATAATGTCCAAATTTATTGTAATAATAAGACTGGACATTAGATTTGTTGCTCCATTTTATACTTCTCTGTGTCTAGTTCTGTGAATATCTCGACTACACTAGTTGTTCTATTGCATGATGTTGTTCTTTAGATATTTCTCCACCTTTGACTCGCTTGCTTTTGCCTCTAGATCCTCTTCATGTGCCTCTATTGAGAGAGGCTTGTGCCTTGAAACTTTGTTCCATGGAATCTTTTGCCACTTTCATAATGTTTCGTGTGATAGAAATGATCCAGTCAACTGATATATTGAGAGAGTTGTTAGATCTTTTGACTCCATAATCACTATTACAACCAGTTCTTTCTTTGACAAGCTTCGAAGAAATTTCTCAACCATCTTTTGATCTACATCACCAATTTTGATCTGCGCCAACCATCTTTGGGGTTTTGAACTAAGTACTTAATGCTTGAAATTTAATAGTGTTCACTATATCATTTTCTTGTATGAAACTTTGAGAATATCCCAACCCTATTTTTTTGTTGATGTGCAGATTATTTTGTTGAAGATGGTGTCATCAAGAGAAATCTGAATCTAAGATTTTGATTGATGTTATTTCTTTTTTAGTTCACCAGTTGTATTCCTCTCATTATTCTTTATGGTTGCTAATGCTTCTTAGGTCGACTCTATATAGTAATTCTTCGGTATATCCCAACAATCTTGAGCTTGCAAAAATGTCTTCAACTTTAAAGACCAAAATTCATAATTTTTTCTAAATAGAATTAGTGTTTATGTCAAGGCAGTCAAGGAAATTCATCCTCCTCACTTTCGTAGGCCAAAACCAAAGCCAAACATCAACTGGAATGTTGCAAATTGATCGAAATCAATCTCATTGGAATGTTGCAGACTTTGGTGGGGTGGGAGCCAACCAGACCCAACTCGCATGACAGTTATGGAGAATGCATGGTTTGGATTGTGGAGCTAGAACAAAATGAGAATTTATGGTTTCTTCCAAAAATGTAGCAATTCCTTTCACATCGACCAAATTGATGTGGTTGATATCGGATGCACATTTCCCTCTTTGCTTCCTTAGGTGACTTCTCTTTACTTTTCTTGGGCACAACCAATTTTCTCACGCATTCTTTGTTGGTTTCTCAGGGATTCTTATGTAGGTTGTGCTCTCATTCCATGACAAATATTGAAGAATCTAAATGAAATAATGAGTGAAAGGCTTTTTTCAATATCTACTAACAAATAAATATATTACATATGGGACCAAGTAACACTAACACTAAATAGATCGACTAAGACTTAATTAGAACTCAACTCACTTAATTCAACGCACACTGATTATGCCGCCTAGTAGACAAGATTGAGACAGGGATATTAATGATCTCAACACCAATGCCTTATTTGGTTGCACATACAACTTATAATGGAAATAGTAGGAATGGAGCCAATTGTGAAATCATCTAACTAAATAGGAATGTGAAATATATCTTTATTTTCTATTATTTAAATTTGTATATTATTATATAGAATTATATAGAGTGTTTGCATCAACATATAACCTTCACAACTACACAATTCAAGCAATTATAGTAAGGATTGAGTCCCTTTGATTACAAATGGCTAAGTCACATAAAAATCTTGCACATAAAGGTATGGATAAAATTATTCTCAAAATTCAATGGGTAGGATGAGGGAGTTTCTAAAGACTTTGCATGTGATATTCTATTTTCTTGATATGGTGAAACTTGATAAAATTTGGGTAACACCACCTCCTCCTAGGTCCACCCAAGAAACCTCCTAGCCGGGGTAAACATGCGACGACAGATGTTACTATAAGGGATTCAACTTCCTTGGTGATCTTAAGGAAATGGAATCGACGGAACATATCAAGCAAACTTATCCACATCAACAACAACACCCACACGAGACATGTCAGCCACTCATACATCTTGTCCCTGATTTCCACTGATTATTTAAGCCGTTTATGCCCTCCTCGCTCTCATGCTATAGGCATGAAAACATCTAGCAACCCAAAGTCACTATCATAGGCCTATATGCTAGTGACTCTGGACTTTTCTTAGTAGACCTATGCCATCAAACTTGATATTTGAGCCACTTTTCTAGCCCACAATCTTGTCCTCTACCCAAACTTGCTACAACCTTCAGAATCCATCAAAGACATGATAACAAGGCTGATAAATAAAAAATTAACCTCAGGCCTAGGCCTGAGTATCTCTAAATGGGACTAACATTATGTCAAACACTTGGCATCAATGCCATCTACAGGTCTACAATACAAGACAAAGCATAAATGACTTAAATAACTAATGAAGCATAACCAGAAGGATCACTTATGTTGCCAAAATGAACTCTATCCGCCTTGTTCTTTCCCTTGTTACCTCTTTCAAATGGGAATTCCATGAGATGGATGTTAAATTTGCTTTCTTGCATGGGGACTTGCATGAAGAAATCTATATGGAATAACCTACTGCCTTTATACAAATAGACTCCAGCCTTTTATTTTGGCTTAAGAAATCCCTTTATGGTCTCAAGCAAGCCCCTCAGGCTTGGTATGCCAAAATGGGTAGTTTTCTTTTAGAAACTGGATTTTCTAGGTGTCATTCTGACAATAATGTCTACACCAAGAAAGTGGGAAAGTCTCTTATCATTCTTGTTCTTTATGTTAATGATCTTATCCTTACTGGTAGTAATCCCAACCTTCTAAACCATGTGAAATCCAGCATTAAAAATAAGTTTGAAATGACAGACTTAGGACACTTGCGTTATTTTCTTGGTCTTCAAGTCTTGCAATCCAAGGAAGGTATTTCCCTTTCCCAGTCCAAGTATGCATGTGATATTCTACACCATCTTCATATGGAAGACTGTAAGTGACCCCCTTCTCCCTTTTAGTCTGGAGCCAAACTTTCAGTCACTTGTACTTCCCCTGAAGTTGATGCTACTTTATACCTTCAACTTGTAGGAAACATTTTGTATCTGACCCATACTCATCCTGACCTTTCCTTTGTTGTTGGCCTTATTGCTCAGTTTATGCAAAATCCACATGAAAGTCATTAGAAAGTAGCTAAAAGAATAATTTGTTATGTTCAAGGTATAGTTCAGTTTGGGATTCATTACAGTGCATAAGCATCTCCTCTATTTGTTGGTTTCGCTGATTCTGATTGGGCTAGTGACCTTGATGATCGGAAGTCTACTGTAGGTTATGTGTTCACTCTTGATTTAGGACCTATTACATGGGCTTGCAAGAAACAAAGTGTCATTTGTCTTTCTTCAGTAGAAGCAGCGTATTGTGGTGCCATAGAAGCTAGTAAGGAAGCCCTATGGCTTCGCCAGATCTTGTCATATTTTGGCTTTCAGCAGCAACATCTGACTACACTTTGGTGTGATAATCAATGTGCCATTCAACTATCCAAATATCTAGTCCCAAATCAGCACAACAAACACATTGAACTGCAAATGCACTTCATCAGAAAGCTCATTCACGACCATGTTCTTGAAGTGAAATATTGTTCAACAGATGATCAAGTTGCATACATCTTTACAAAGGCTCTCACAGAGGCAAAGTTTACTAAACTTTGATTTATGGTTGGAGTTCAGGAAGTTGTCACTAAGGGGGGATAGGCTCTAATGCCTCCTTCCTTCTCCGATTTTGCCATATTTGAACATCCTTCAGTCATGTCCCAAGTTGTTCTTAAGGGGGGATGTTAGGATATTCTAACACATAGGAAATAGTTAAGTATAACTTGGTCTAGTGTAGAGTTAGGTAAAGTGTGTTTTTTTACTATGTACTTTTGTAACTTACAGTCTGATGGTCATGATATGTAGTGATATGATGCTTCATTCTCTTCTCAGTATTACTGACACTTGATCCATGGCTTAACACCCAATTGGTCCATGAACTCTATTTAAAGAGCATGGAGGGTCATTTGTAGGGTAACCGTTCATGAGAGAAGCTTATGAAAATTTTCATTCTTTTATTAACAAATTTCTTGAAGTGGCTGTGTTGGCTCAGGCCGTGCACTATTTCCCTCTTTGAGGGTTTTAACCATGTCAAGAATACTGGGGTATTGATCTATGATCTACTTGTGAGCGGTGTCCTTTGGTGTTCTATTTGAGGAACTTACCGTAAAAATTCTTACACCATTGAGCTATTATATTATCAATTAGGTCTTGCATCCATCCATTTAACAATTACAAGTAAATAGATGAAATAACCGTGACATGAAATCGTCATGTAATAATGCTTATAACAAGCATAAAACCATATAAATATAAGAGATATGTCATCTATTAAATCTACATAAAAATTAGTGAAAATGTAAGAGGACTTAGCTTTCATTAATCATAGGCAAATCCGATGAAGTTTAGGACATCCACGTACTACTCGACCATAAACATGGCTGAACCAAATCTTTCTTTTAGCTAGTGACCCCATGCCTTATTCCAATCATGAATATTGGATCTCATTGAACAACCAAGGGAAGATAAAGGTTAAACCACCTCCACTCTCATCAAACTGTGATCATAGCAAAACCGGTGCTCTGATCACAAACGAAGTGAACATGGAATGCCATCTAGAAACCATCACTATCTTTGAGGAATTTTTCGTCTCTTTGTCTCTTAGGATTTACCACAATCTAATCTTGAATCACTAGGCCCTAAACTGAGACCAGACTCTCTAGATTTATCGCAATCCAAATCCAAATCAATGGGCCTAAAACTGGACTTCTCCCTCCGGCTTTACAATGTATCCCTCCAAAACTAGTGAAGGGATTCCTAGGCCTTCGATAATGAATCTTGAGGCCACCTTCACCTTGGATTCTAAAATCCATTCAGAAAACCAAATCTCAAAACATTATAAACATCCCACCATACCATGGCATCTGGAAAAAGGAAAAGGTAGGCTGAAAACCACAGCCACAAGTTGATAAAACCATGCCACTGACAACAAGAGAACCATACACCAACATGCAAAGCCATGCATATCCAAACCAACTAGGAAATCACACATGCAAAATGTTACCTACAACTATTCCTACTGAAGCTACTTGATCTTGGTTTCCCTCCTTGATCCATTCTTTCCTTTCCTTTCTTTTCCTTCCTTGATCTAAAGCTATAGTGCTTCAAGAAAACACTAAGTGACCAAGAGTGAGAGAGAGATAATAATGAGAGAGCTCCAAAGTTGATCAAACAAAAGGCTACCAATTAACACTCATAAGCATTTTTATGAATGAAGTCTTTATTTTCTTCATTTTCAATTATTTTCATTCAATTTCTCCTCACATGCAACCTGTGACCTTTCACCTTACTTTTCTCCTAATCTCTTTTATTTTCATAAATAAATGTGCAAAAGATTCCTTTTTGCCTTTTTGATGCCTTTGCTAATTTCCTTAGCTAAAAACACATCCAGTGATTCCCACTAGGATATCTTTGTTCATCGTTCAACTTGGAATAAATGTCCCTTAAGTGTGGTGTTATTTTTGCTTTATTAAATTTTATTACATGAAATTTTCACTAGGGTTTCTCCAGAACCCCCCCCCTTGGGGAACACCATCCTCGGTGCTAGACCACACCATGACCTCAGCAAAATCATTGAAAAGAAAACATAATGCCCATGGACTTTATAACTTAGCTCGTTGCATATTTTCAATGAAAGACATGCTCCAATGAAAAATATCATGACAACATGACAATATAAAAACCATAATAGTATGACACACATACCGCTTATTGGAGCTTTATAACTTAGCTCATGGAGGTATTTACATCTATATACATATACATACATATACCAAAACATTAACAAAACATATTTCAAACATATATCGACGTCAACCCAAAACTTCTTTTCCTCAACCGACAAACAATGAAGGATACATGGCTTGCATTTGATCTGCCATCTTCCATGTATCTTCTTCAGGCCCAAAGTGCTTCCACTGCACTTTAACTTGCTCTATGGCTATTTTCTTGAGCATGAGATGTTTTCACTGGAATATGCACTAAGGATCGTGCTGGAACTCTCCTTCTTGCTCCACCTGCAATAAAGACCAATCAATAACATGATCAACATCCTTTATATACTTATTAAGCAATGAAATATGGAAAACATCATGGATTTTCATTGTTGGAGGCAGTGCAAGTCGATATGATACCAATCCAATCCTCTCAAGGATCTCGAAAGGCTTGCAATGTCGTGGCATAAACTTGGCACATGAACCAATCCTTAAAGAGATTTTCTTGGGCATGATGTGCAAATACACATGCTCCCCAACCTGAAACTCCTTGAACACCTTGTGTTGATCAGTAAAACGATTTTGTCTATCTTGTGCTACCTTTAGATTCTTCTTTATAACCTGCATTCCATTCCTTGTTCCGTGTCTGCCAACATTTCTTGTACAACAAGTACCCCATTCACCGAATCACTCTAGTTGATGGGAGTCTTACAACTCCATCCATACAATGCCTCGAAAGGACTCATCCTTAATGACTCTTGATAACCATTGTTGTATGTGAACTCAACCAATGAAAGATAATCGTCCCATTTATTTTGTTGGTGCATCACATACATCCTTAAAATACCCTTCAAGATCCTGTTGACCTTCTTTATCTATCCATTTGTCTGTGGATGATAAGTTGTGCTTAAGGCCAAATCTACACCCAAACTTGCAAATAGATCCTTCCAAAATTTGGAAGTGAACTTTTCATCCTTGTGTGACAAAATCTTATTTGGAACACCATGCAATCTCACTATCTCTTTGATGAACACCTGTCCTATCTCACTGGCTGAATATGTAGTCTTTACTAGAATGAAGTGAGCTACCTTGCTCAGCCTGTTGACTATGACCATAATAGAATCATGTTGCCTCACTGTCCTCATAAGACTTATAATGAAATCCATGGAAATGACCTCCCATTTCCATTCTAGAATCGCTGTAGGTCATAGTAAACCACCTAGATGAGTAAATTCTGCATTTACCTGCTGATAATCTAACCATCTAGCCATGAACTCTACCACTTCCTTCTTTAGATTTAGAAAATAGTAGAACTTATTTACCATCGTCAACATTTTTTGATATCCTAGGTGAATCAAGTATGGATTGGCATGAAATTCCCCCAAGGTAAGCTTCTTGAGCTCACTACAATTCAACACATAGATCCTGTCTCTAAATCTCACCAAACCATCTACCGTGAGATGATAATCTACATTCTGATCACCTATACCTATACCTACGCCTATACCTGCACCTGTACTTATACCTGTGCTTTGTGGTAACTTGTGCATAATCTCCATGTATTTGTCATCCCACTGTCCTGCCTACAAGATCTTATCTTGTAACTCTATCCCATAAGAGCTCATAGATGCCATATGATTTACCTATACCTGCATGCTAAGAGAATCTACAACTCGGTTCTCCTTCCCTTTGATGTATTTGATCTCGAAGTTGAACTCACTAAGGGTAGCTAGCCATCTAGCTTGCCTGGTATTTAGATTTGGCTGATCAAACAAATATCACAACCCACTGTGATCGCTCATCAATGTAAACCTCCTGGCAAGAAGATAGTGCCTCCAAATATTCAATGCATGTATAATCGCTACTACCTCAAGATCATGCATTGGATAGTTTTTCTCATGTTCATTCAGTTTATGTGACTCATAGCAGGCTACTAGTCCTTCTTGCATGAGAACTCCACCAATTCGTCTCTTGCAAGCATCTGTACACACTGCAAAATCCTTGTCCAGATCCACAATATTTAGCGGTGGTGCATGTGTCAACAACTACTTAAGCTGCTCAAAACTAGCCTCACATTATTCTTTCCATTTGAACTTCTTACCTTTTCACTGCAATGATGTGATAGGATATGAAATGGATGAAAAGTTCCTCAAAAACCTCCTGTCGTAACCTGCCAATCCCATAAACGATCTCACCTCATCCACATTCTTAGGTGTTGCCCACTCCATGATGGCCCTTATCTTTTCTAGATCCACTTCTATGTCATCCTTGGGGACAACATGCCCCAAGTAATGTACCTCAGTCTGAAAGAAGCTAAACTTGTGAAGTTTAGCATACAACTAATGCTCTCTTAGCAATCTCCAAATTGTTGCTAAATGCTCAAAATGTTCTTCCTCATTCTTAGAATTTACCAATATGTCATCAATGAATATAATAACAAACTTGTCCAGATAGGGATGCAAGACACTATTCATAAAACACATAAATGTAGCTGGAGCATTAGTCAAACTGAATGGAACAACAACAAACTCATAATGCCCATATCTAGACCTAAACTCAGTCTTGATGATATCCTCTTCCTTGATGCGTACTGGATGGTATCCCGATCTCAAGTCAACTTAGAGAAAACTACTACTCCCTTCAACTGATCAAACAGATCATCAATCCTCATCAATGGGTACCTGTTCTGGATCATTACTTTGTTCAACTCCCTATAGTTAATGCACAATATGAGAGTACCATATTTTTGGTTCACGAACAACACTGGTGCACCCCAAGGCGATACACTCAGCCTAATGTACCCCTTGTCCAACATTTCCTTTAGCTGCAAATTTAACTCAACCAACTTAGTTGTGCTCATCCTGTAAGGTGATTTTGAAGTTGGAACTGCCCCTGTTACTAAGTCAATATAAAAGACTACCTCCCTGTGAGGTGGAAACTATGTAATGTCCTCAACAAATACATCCTAAAACTACTACAAAACTGGGTGCCTGCTCAACACATCTGCATCCTCAACCTCCTTACAATTATCACTAAAAATATGTACTGTAAATAAGACACATGTTTTCCTGTGGTTATGCTTTTCTTGCATGGTTGTCACCATCCTAACTGATGTAGGATTCTTCTTCCCCTGCAATGTCCTCTTTTCCCCACTGTCATCCACATGCTCAGTGGATTTTTCATAACAGTCTACCTTGGTTCTATGAAGATACAATCAATCCATGCCCAAAAACATATTGTATGATCCCAATGGTAATACATTCAAATGTGCTACTATAGGAATGCCATTTAACTCAAATTCACAAGCTCTTACCCAATGGTGAACTCGCTTCTTCATACCTATAGCCAATTATACCAACCAAGATTTTGCAAGCACTTTTTTTCTCAAACCACACTTATCCATGAGGTTAGGTTTAATATAACTATAGTTAATGGAGGTTCAATAAAAATATAAACAACTTCATAACAAATCTCACCACCCATCTCAATTATGGATGCTTGATGATCCACCTCCTCGTTGCCTACAGCTGCATAGATCTGAGGAATGTTATGACCAACATCACCAACTATATGTGCCTCCTGATTAGTGTAGATCTAGGGTCTGCCACCACTCTTATACTTCAGATAATCCCTCTTACAATTATTCTTACCACATATCCAACACTGCAATGGTTCCCAACCATTGCCTCTATATTTCCGCTCTCCATTTCTCTTCTCAGCTATATTAAATCTCTTGTAAGGAACTGCATTTTCTTTTTCACTTTCATCTTATGGTCTCTCTCTTTGGTGGTCACTTTCCTTTATATTTCTCATTTCTTTCCGAGTCATGTTTAGGCTCAACTTTGCACTTCCACTCCTCATAACAATGCTCCAACTTTTAGATGGCCTCCTCCAACGATCTACAATCATCTAACTCAATCTGGTCTCTACAAGCAACTGCTAGTCCATTGATGAATCTATGAACCTTGGCCTTCTCCTCCTTGAGGTAAGGCACAAATCTCAATAACTCCAAAAATATGCTACTATACTCATCATTTATCATAGAACCCATCAGCAACTCATAAAATTCCTTAGCTCTATCATCATAGTACCTCTCGGAAAAGTAATTTTTCTTAAACAGCCTTTCAAATTAATGCCAAGTCAAATCCTCCTCATGTATACTGTTGAAATTATTCACGAATTCCAACCAAATATCCACTTTACCTCTGAGATTGAAAGTGTTTATCTTTGCTTTCATGTTTTCTGAATAATCATGAAATCAAAAGAATTTATTTATATCTAAAAGCCATGCTTCTGCATCTTGTGATTTCTTCCTCTCTCCACCAAAGGTAGGTGGCCTTACCTTCTTAAAATCATTTGGAAAGTATCCCATATCACTCCTCCTATGAGGATGATAACAATGATGATCGTGTGCCTAATAGAACCAGAACTATAATAGTGCCTCTATCGATTACCTCTCCTATCTGAAGTATCCAACAACCTGCCATCTCAGATCGTGTGAGATCTATCGGACCTGTGTCTAGTAGGAGACCCACTTCCATATGCCCCATAATTTCTGTCCTCATGTCCATTGTTGATTCAAAGTGGTCTCTATCGCTAGAAATCTGACAAACTCTAAAGTAGTATCACATTCATCTATGCTTGTTTCTCTTATGCCAGCATGCCTTTGCAATTCTCTACTTTGAAACTCCTTATTTCTTCCTTCAAGTTTCTCCATGGTGTGGGGTCGTTAATATGCCATGATTATTGTCACTTGTGAACGTTTATTCCACTCATTTCTACCATTCTTCATCATGTTATTTATTATAATTTATTATATAAATCCATTTTATGATGATTTATGTTCTTACATTATTTATTCTCCTTTATTTCTAATAAATTGATTATTATGCATTATTTTACCAATGATAGTTCTAATAAGTTGGTTGTAACCTTATTTACCATTTTTAGCCTCCAAAGTAACTTCCAGATTGAAGATTTGATTTTTAAATCAGCCAACTCAGAAATTCGTTGGTTTAAGGAGTGACAGTTTTGCGGTTAAGATTATGAGCAAATGAAGACGAATTTGGAAAATCCGAAACATGGGTTTTGTCCAGAACGGGCCGCATTATCTTCTTACAAAACAGTTTGTCCAAATTCGGCATGTACAGGGAGAAACGCAAGGTTCTTTGAGCACGATTTTCTGAGATTTGTTGTTGCGGCCGCCCTCTAAATCTTACCTGCAAAGCCAAATACGCCTTGTTCTTGTTCATCAAATGGTTAGAATCAATCCAATTTTGTAAAACAAATCATGATTGTAATTATCTATGCTCTGATCTTTCTCTATTTAATGAAACCAGAGATCAGAGAGGGGAAGGATTTTGAGTGAGACGTGATGACGGATTTGGGGAATGAGAAATGATGGACAATGATGGTGGATTATTCATGTTGTAATTCTTAAGCTTTTTTTGTTGTAATGATTCCACAATTGGCTGATTAATAAATGAATTGGGAGTTTCTGTTCATTCTTCTCATTCTGAAGTGATCCAGCAGCGTCCGCTGGCGGCTAAGGGCCCAGCCTCTGGTGGAGTAAGCTGCTGCTATTGTGTATCATATCTTTCCAATTGCAGTTGTATGATATCTTTTCATGTGTGCATTGTTTATATAGTTTAGTAATCTGATGTATTTGTTATATGCTGTTCCACGCTCTGTTACGACTAATCCATTAATGGT
>APFE030186309.1:0-30513 GCA_000404065.3 Pinus taeda | reverse complement strand
AGCAGCATTGGTAGAAGTTTCCTTCACGTCATTTGCATTATAGAGGCTAGACTAGTTAAATTAGGGTTTCCTAGGTTTACATGCTTTGATTTGCTTTCAGTTCATTTTTGTCAAGTAGATTAGTCTTCCTTGAGCTAGCTTTCGTCCATCATTGATAAAGCTTCTTCTGTGAGCCCATAGAAGTTGGCTTGAGCCCTAGCGGACTTGTGCCAGCTGACCAAGTGACAGCTGCGACAAGAGCTAGTACTTGTGCATACAGCACCGTCGCTCCCAGTTTGTACGAACAACCGGGTTGATAAAATGAGAGACAAGAAGCCTCAGGAGTTGTAGCATTATTGCTACAATACTGGGGCTCACCAGCAGCAGTGAGGGATTGTACTGAGATTTGGATAGCTATGAGAGCTAAAGTTGTGTGTAATCCTGAGATATTTCCACTTGTATGATAATACAGATAGTGGGGTTTTTAGCTGAGGCTTTCCCCAGAGTATTATTCTATGTTTCACATGTATTGATTATTCTTCTATGTTATATGTGTTCCACTTGATCTTGCTCAAAGCTATTAAGCTTCTACAAGTTTGATTATAGAAGTAGATTAAGTATTTTGCTTTAGTTATATTGCATAATCAGGCTAATCTATAGTCAAAATTTCTACAATTGCTTGATGTGCTTCTTGCACCATTCAACTGTGAGCAAGTCTTCTAGAATACGCTTCTTCTCCATCCTATTCACCATAACCCCATGTTTCATTGATGTACATGTTCTTCCAATTAGTCATGATGAGATGATATCAATCCAAAACTAGCCTAGTCTAAGATGATGCATTATTTTCCATTTCGGTCCAAGTGATCGGGAGAGTGTCAAGGAAATGAAATTGCTTAGAGCACAACTCAAGCTGGGATGTGAGGCTCTAGAGCACTGTCGGAAAACCATGCAGATTTCACTGGGAGGCCGATTTGTGTAATCCAAAATAGCAGTGACATTTGTGGGGAAAAACCCATCTTTGAGGAAGAATTGTGTAGTTTCTAGGAGGAAGGTGAGGCAGGGTATCCGGGGAATTACTGGGCCAATCTACACAATTTTCAAATGAAGCACTTTGCAGGTCATCCAACTAGGATCTATGCAGTTTCTCTGGGGAAGACAGTGTGGGAAACACGAGGCAATAACAGGAAAATATGTGTAGTTTTCCAGAGGAGGATAAGATCAGGCTGCAGGAGATGATGGTCAAAATTGTGGAATTTTGGGAGACAACCTGAGCCTGGGCATAATTGTGTGATGTATGGCTGATTGTACAGTAGGATAGAAGGGGAGGTGACAAACATATCTGCACAATTTTCTGAGCGAGTAAAGAAATCCGCCTGGGAAGCCTTCCTGATAGATATGTGCAATTTGTGGGTTGATTGTAGAGCAAGAAAAAGGGAAGGTGACATACAACTCTATGCAATTTATGGGCTGATGCAGAGTAGGTGGGCAGGGAAGCCTGCCTATTAGATCTACGCATTTTCCCAAGACAGTGCAGTGACACACACTAGAGGCCTGTCCCACATGTCTATGCAGTTTCTGTAGGCAGTGCAAGGCAGTGAGGTTGGACAAGTTCTACCCAGTTTTGGAGATCAGTGCAACCTAGGGTCACGACTCAAGTCAATTTTTCTAGTTGACCAACAAGAGGCTTAATGGGTGATCATGCAGGAAGTGTAAACATGATCGGGTTCTAGGACAACTTCTGCACAGTTCTGGGAGACAATGAGCTAGATCACTTCTAGAGTTATGAAGTGCAGGTTGTCTAAAGGATAGACTCACACTCTGCGCAGTTCTGGGAAATAGTGCAAGGTCACTACGATTGAGGTCCAGTTGAAGGAGGGTTGTCTAGTTAATAATTTTTTAGGTAAAATTACTAAGTGTGAAAGCAAGTGAATTTTTGCGTACATTACATTGTGATCACACACTTAGAATGAATCGATGACAAGACACCTCAAACCAACAAGATAAATATGTGCTTAGTGAGTCTGAATCATAAGGGCCATAAGTGCGACAATTGAGATATGTCCTTGAATGACCATGATGACACTTGCTCAACCATTTTTACAAATTTTTTGGGAGCGTGATGGGTGTTCACATAGTGAGCATAACCGAAACACACAAAGAAAAACCATTGACATTACCATAATTGGGTCGCAAGCATAACAATCAACATGCCAAAGACAACAATTGGTCAAGCAAGTGAAAAGGAAGCAAGACATGAAGAGGAAACACATGAAATGACTTTGTGCTTGCAAACATGCATGTTATTGAAGATAAAATGCTATGAAAATGACAAGTAGTCCTTCAAGCTACACTAAGAGATGTACTTCAAAATATATTCTTTACTTACCAAACTTACCCTCGAGATGATCATGCATCCGAGGGAGTTTGCATGAGGTCCTGATCTTTTATCATAACTTCGTTTCTTGTTCCTTATCCTCAACTCTTTGAGAGTGATCTAGCATATCATATTTTGCTATAATCACTAATAGATAGATCTGCGAAGTTTTAACAAACAATGGCTGTTGCTAGGATGATCTACGCAGTTTTCCAGAGAAAGGTTGAGTTGCTTGCGTTGTGTAATTTTTGGGAGCAAGGTTTATGGCTTGCTCTGCTTAGTTTTCTAGAGCAAGGCTAGTTGTCTGTGTTGCACAATTTCTGACTGCAAGGAAGATTAGACAATTAGGACAACGTTGCACAGTTTTGAGATCCAACACACTACTGCGGGATGGGTTCTGGAAGGACACTTGTGCACATTTTCAGAATGTAGGGAAGTTGGACTGCTCTACACATTTTTGGAGAGCAATGTCGACTGCCTGACTGCTCTATGCGTTTATGGAGAGTAGTGCTGGTTGGAATTTGAGGGAAAACATTGCACAGGTTTTGAAGATAGTGGGTTCCGACTAGGGAAGGACATTGGAAGAAACCACAATGCAATTTTGGGTTCTAAGGGAGGCTGGGGTCTCTTCGCATTGTGCATTTCTAGCATGCAAGGGAAAAATATTGAGGGTTTTAGAAGCAAAGTGTGCACTTACAAAAAGCTAGATGGTTGATCAGGAAACTAGGCTAAGTTTGAGATCAATGAGACTGATGCAAACAATCACAAAACTTGACTATGATCACACACGAACACTTAGTGAAACAACGTAGACCATATAAAACATGAAAGACATACTCTGATTCATGTAACAACCTTTGTGACAAGAGTGTGTGAAGTGAGTGTGAAACATGTCTATGTAATGAAAACGAGCCATATGCACAAGATTTCTCATTGAAGCAGAACACCATTCTCTTTCTATACAAATAATAATCTTGATGCCCAAAGATGACACATATTGCATAAATATGACAACGTGAACAAATATTAAGATCAAGAAGGGGGCTTGAGATCATCAAGTTACCGACGAGTGACCAAGGAATGATCATCACAAGATCTAAGGTAGGCTCTAAAATTTGCATGCGATCCAAAATTTTGGAGGGTGGTTGTAGCTGCCACAACAATCGTAAACAAAAATTATTCGACAAAAACAAATATAGTAAATGGTAATTATTTTTCATATTTTAATACCATTTGGAAAAAAAGAGACATGGTTTATTTTTCATATCAATATCCTGAGATGGTGAAATACAATTTGGTTTAGAAAAATTGACATAGACGAGTCAGTTCATGGCACTAAGTTTTGTTGTAAAAAGGTATATCAATTCACTAAATCTGTAGATAGTTTCTTACACTTGTTTTATTATGTGATCTCCTATATGCCAAGGAGAAGGTTGAATTGATCTAGATGCAACCTAAGAATAGTCTATTGTTGGTAGAAATTTATTTTTATTAGTTAGCTTCATTTTTTCTACATAAAAGCCAGGAAAATCAAGCTTGAGAATAAGGGTTTTAATTCTAAATTATTGATAGTTATTTAGTTATTCTATCATTTAGATACTTCATTATTGAAGCTTTATTTTTTTCCTTTATTTAAAGAAATATATGAAACCTATGTTATTTTACATTGTTGGTAGACCTTAGTGTGCTTGCTAAGGAGTGGAGTGCCCCCATAGGTTTAGCCTATGCACTTTTTTTATTTGTACATTAAAATTTTTAGAAATAATTGTTTTATTTTTAATTCATAATTATGTGTGCTAATACATATTTTTCATGTTATCTATTTCATACTCACAGAAGAAAACTCTTATTTTCATGAGCTTTTAGTTATCTTTTTCATATTCTCAATTCTATGTTTATGTGCTCATGCATCTTCATAATTGTGTTTTCCATACATGTTTATAATCTATTGTTCATATTTATTTAGTTATATAATATTCATGAACAAAATGTCATAGCTTAGCCAATGTTCGCGAATGAAAACTTATTGTTAAGCTATGGAAAAGACTAGGAGTTTCCATCCCTTCATCTCTCTAAAGTAGATTCAAATTCCCTAGTACATTCATATATTATCAAACCACTAATGCATCAAATCATTATAGCTCCTTTTTCATAGATTACTTCCTTCTCACATAGTTTTATGTAGGATTAATGACTGCAAACATAAATATCTCCCCAAGGTCTGGTGGGCTGACCTAGAACAACATAAAGACAAAGGACTCAATGTTTTCCTTAAAGTAGGTAGATGAAGTGATGAATCTTACTTGGAATACATTGTATGTTTCACTCCTTCTTTGGATGGAATGCTCCAATCCTAGCTCCAATTTCCAAAATTAGAACCTACACAACCATAAAATATAAGCTAAGAAACTACGAGATCTATCTAGCATCGTCTATCTACTTTATTCAACATATCAACATGGTATTGGATTATATGAAATAAGGACATCAAAAATAGGAAAAAAAAGAGCTCTTTGTATTGAAATAAATGGAGTGAGTCACAACCATAAATATGTCTTAATCTTGTAGAAGAGCTCCTCCAAGTTGTTGACTTGTCCTTCATTTGTTAGAATGTGCACCTCCAATCACCCTCAATGCATGAGAATATCATTTTCAAAGAAATAATATAAGGGTAGAATCACTCTTCAAAATCCAACCTCTTGCATATGGAAGGTTCTAAATATATAGAGGAGTAGGGTAAGCTGGGAGTTCTTATCCAATTACTAATTAAGGCTTTAGATCCACTCTTGATGGGAGAATGAGATCTAAGGATAAGAGATGGAAAGTCCAAGATAGGATAAGATAGGATCCAGATTCTTTATCTCAGGTAAATAATTACAATAGATCCTGGAAGTTGCTGGAAATGGAGGCTTCTGCATTCTCTCCCTTTTTCCCAAATTTCTAGAACCAACACAGGTGCAAAGGGGAACAACCTTTAGGTTATCAACACATGACACAATGGAGCAACGTGTAGGTGAATGCTATCCAACAAGAGCCAAGGTGTGTTGGTCCTAAAACTATCTTAGATGATGTATTCTAGGGCAGAAAGATCAAGGAATGAGAGAGTCGTGCATAGGGATTTGTGTAATGATGATTTAAAATGGAATAGGTATTAATTGATCCCATTAGGAGGCTTATTGTTCAGATTTTCAAAATGGCCTATAACACATAAATTAGCCATTGACTAGGGAAACAAGTTGGGTAAAAGACTAAGAGTCACCTTCCACATATCCGTCTATTTTGGAAGAGGCCCTAGTGCATGTAAAGTCTATCAATAAAGACTTAATGGAACATTGCTTTCAATTCTTATAATTTCCATCTTAGAATATTTTTTGTTAATGTGAATACTTGAAAATCCATTGTACATGATAGTGTAAAAGACTAGGAGTCAACTACTATAAATTTGGGAACGATGGGAGTTACAAGAATTGTGATAATAGTTCATGCTTTCTCACTCAACATATTTAGAGTATGTGTGTTCTTTAGTATAAATAAGTGTGATTAGATTAGTTTTCTTTGAATTTTTTGTTTCATGCTTTCTTAGCTTCCTCTCTTTATTTTTGTAAATTTAGGATTTTCAACTTTAAGTAGTGAACCTCTCTACTAGTTAACTTTAGCAGTTAGTCCCAATATAATTACGTTTTAGTTAACTTTAGCAGTTAGTCCCAATATAATTACGTTTTCTCATGCGAAAACAAATGTAATCTAATTCCATACATATTTTAATCTTACTATAAGTTTACAAACACCATAATTGATCTAAATGTTATATCCTAATCTATGCCCACAGATTAGGCTGAGAAATGAGTTTTGGGAATGCTAGATTATGTCTTGGTAGAAGGTCAAAGGATATATGAAGATCCATTATTAGATGGAAGAACCCCCATGGATTTAAAAGGTGTATTTTCTAGTGGAAGACCATACTAATAAGATTGGGTGTTAAGGTTGACATTACCAGAATCCTCATAAAGAATTTGATAAGTTCCATTCATAGATTTATTTGGAATTAGAGGTGGCACATGATAATGTTGTTCCTTGTGTTGGGGCTTTTAGATTGTGAGGCACTCCATAACCTTGGGTACTAGGCTTTTTTGAGTTGAAACCATAAAAGGTATATGTAGGCTGAAGTACCCAAGCAGTGGATTTTTCACCCAAAATTGTGGGCACGAAACCAAGCACGATTTTGGATGTTTGACCGTGGTTACATGTGTAGAACGCTTAATGCAGAAAAGAAATACTAAGGAAGCTATGAAAGTGTTTATTGAATGAGTAGTAATACTTGTTATTTGTATTAGTTGGGCTTGTGACAAGAAGTACAAGTCAACTAGGCTTGTAAGGGTGTTGTTTAAGGGCTAGTCATTCCACCCAAGAGAAGCATATGAATATGAGAGGATATACATTTGATCTACTCACATCACAAGAGAAATACATCCAAGGAGAACGTGATATTATTATCTGTGACCTTAAGGAGTCTAGCCAAAGTTGACAAGTTTCTTTTGGTCTCTCTCTTGTGAAACGACTAGGCAGAGTTGAGTAAGAGGGCTAGAGGACAATGTCTGGGCATTATGTGTGCAAGATGTGGACTCTTAATTCTATAAATATTAAGTCACAACATTTTTTTCTCTTTGGGAAGGAGGAAGAGCTCTTGTAGCAAAATTTTAGGAGGGTCACAAGGCCTAAAAGGGCACTAAAACCATGGCCGAGTGAGATCAAAGGGAAGTGCAGGAACAAGGGTTGTCAGGAGAGGAAGAGTGAAGGTTTTTGGAGTAGCTAAGGCTGAGTAGGAGTCTTTTAATAGATGCTAAAATAATACCTAACTAGAGGTTGAAAATTAGAGTCATTAGTGCATGAACAAGTCCATATAATTGGGACAAAAGTTGATCTCTCAGATATGGTGTTTCTGCTTCCATGTGTGATGTTGTTGCTAGGTTGATGGTCCCGTTTTGGGACAAATGTTTTGGGAATCTTATGTATAGTTTGGAGGGATCTTAGAAGTTTCCCAATTGTCCTTTAAACTGTTTGATTTGTTAAGAAGTATAAGAGTCCTTGAACAAAAGAAGTTCTGACACCTTACGAGTTGATCTTTGAAGGACTGAAGGGAAGCTACGATGCCTTATTATTTAGCACTAGTTCACAATGTTGTATTGGTCTTCTTTAGTGTAAAGTGGGAAACCTCCATAGCCCTAAGATTTGTGTTTTTTGGAGCAACATTAGAGCAAGTACTGGGTAGAGTGAAGACCCTATGTGTTGTAGACCTTGAAGGACAAAGGAAGTAGCTAGAGGGAATAGATGTTTGAGCCTATATTTAGTGACCTAAAGGAGTTGTGCTTATTGATAGAGGTATACTGAGGAGATACAGAAGGGAAGGAAAAGGACCACCAAATGTGTTTAGGGTCTGTGGAATGAAAGGAGTTGAGGAGCACACTACATCAACAAGTAGGTTAGTTGTACTTTTTTCATGGCGCATTGGTTATCATAATTATCATTGATACCTAGCCCTCTTTTTCTTATATCAGTTTGATTGTAAAGGGAAAGGATCCTAGGTGTAGGAGCTTGAGGCAGTTGTATTAAACATTGTCAATATAATAAAATTGGGTTGAAAGAATTATGTCTTATGTATCAGTCGATTCACTCCTATTGTTTTCCACCATGCAAAGTAGAAGGTAGAAGTTTTGTGGAATTTGATTGTGTTTGTGTTTGAAATTTTAAGAACCAAACCAGGTTTTTGAGTGTTATGGAAATTCTACATGGTATCAAAGAAACTTTGAAGGGCCAGTGAATCATAGGTTGCATAACATAGAGTGCAACTCAGTAGGGAGTTAGTTCCATTGTTGTTGAAGGACTAATAGCAATGTGAAGTTGTGGGTTGGTCTATGATTTGAAGCTAGGTTGGATGGGTTGTCTAACTATAGTCTCTAGAAAGCAAGGATCCAATTGGTCTTGATGGTCAACAAGATCTATGATGTTGCTACAAAGAGATCAAGAAACTGACTCACCCTAAGGATTTAGATGTGTATGAAGAGTTGGATACAAAGGCCAAGCTTATTATCCTTGATGGTTTCGAGGATCATTCGATACCTCATCTGTAAGGGAAGAGTAGTGCCCATGACATGTGGAAAGCTCTTCAATATTTGTTCCTAAACAAGAACAAGAACTGATTGTTAGTATTGAAGGACAAGTTGAATAGAACCAAGATCTTAGATGGAGAAGCAATGGAACCATTCTAATGATAAGTGAGATGGTTACAAATTTTGATATGGTGAGGATTGCTATGAAAGTGTTCATCGAGGAATGGAAGCCCTTCATCAAAGGGATTGTCACTAGAGAGAAGCTGCCAAACTATAATAGGTTATGGGATGACTTCTTTCGGTAGGAACTATGAATCGAGGACCTTCATATGAAGAACAAGTCTTCAGATGATAACGTGGCCCTTGTAGGGAGATTGAAGGTAAAGTTAAAGGACTTGAGTAAGCTGGAGCTTTTTCAGCTATGGTGAGTAAGATCATTATTTGATAAAGTGTATTAAGAAGATGTAGGGAGATCATGAGAAGAAGGTGAAGGGGTAGTAGGTTTCGCTACCTCTTCTAAGCTAAATGATCTCTCAAGAATATTGGAGAGTGAATACTTTACTCTAGTGTTTCATTTATCTATAGGTTCCATCGACAAGACTACACGGTACGTGGATAATGGTGCATTGAATAATATGGTAAGTTTGCATGATGTGTTCAAGGCTCGAACTAAGTGGAACTCGAACTTACATGCGATGGTAGGCAACAAGAGTTTCAAAGAGATCAAAGCCCCTAGTGTTATTCCATTCAAGATGGAATAAGGTTAGATGATGTGAGTTCAGGCTGTACTATGTGTACTAAAGCTAAGAAATAATGTGTTTTCTATCTTAGTGATCAGGCATAATGTAATATCCCTCCCCTTAATAATAAATAATAAATAATAAAATAATAATAATAATAAATAATAATAATAATAATAATATAATAATAATAATAATAATAATAAAAAATAATAAATCATAAATGTAAATAATTAAATGATATTAAAAATATATACAAGAAAATAAATAAAAAATAATTAAAAAATAAAAAATAGTAATAACCATACTAAAGCTCTAAATAAGAATAAATAGAAATAAAACAAGAAAACTATCAAAAAGAAGAAAATAAAACAAGAAAACTAAAAATCAAAAGAAAAGTAAAGAAATAAAACAAGAAAGCTAAAAATCAAAAGAAAGTTGTATGTAGACACATGGAGTGTGTGGATGTGGTTCCCCTTCCAATGTTTGTTCTATTTAATAGATGGTGAGGAAGATGAGAGGCATTCCTGCATTCCATCATTTTGAGATTCTATTTTTTATTCTCTTGGGAGAATGGTATTCTAAGACTTAGGAGTCACTGTTAGTAGTACGTTGATTGAGGGCTTCGGGGGGGGCCAGTTGTAGCAAACCATTGCACAATTGAGCCTACGGTTGGGTGGAGAGTCATCCCTAAAACCTTGTTGTCATCTGGCAAACATCGATCACAGGTAACATAGGTATGTACTTATTTTGATCCTGATTTTAATTAGGAAATTAATTTTATATTTATTTTGGATTGTTACATATGGTATCATAGCAAGGTTTCAACTCTGTGTGACTTATAGGTAAAAATTTATGAAAAATACTTAGTTAAATTTAATCAACAATTTTTCTTTTAATGATGTAAAAATAAAATATATATAAATAATATAATATATATATATATAATATATATATATATATATATATAAATATATATATAATATTATATATAATAATATATATATATATATATATAATTTGGAAAATAAATACACTATACATATAGTGTATATAATTAATATATATGAGAATACATATATCGTTAGTAAAAAAAAAAAGAAAACCAAAAAAATACAAAGAAAATCATTAGCATGTAATACCTATAGTATATATAAACGAAGAATGACATGCAATAAGTTTTTAATTAACATACTGTTAATTGCAATTTTTCCGATAATATATCCAATATATTCAATGAATTTTTAGTTCACTTTAACTTTAAGTTATTCAAAATTGATGGCACGGTCTTGTTTTGAAAATAAAATATAAGTTGTGCTAGATACCTTGAGAGCATTCAGGTATTCCTTTCTTGTCTTGAAAAGTTGGGATTCTTATAAAAATTACCTTTATCTCGAGAAAATCAGAAGGTACATATTTTATTTTTTGGGTTGTAACATATATAAATAAATAACTATATATACTCAAAATCAAATCGTGCATGTTTGAATGGATGAAGCTTATTTTTCTAATTTAGCTTTAAAAAGTAAATCATGAGAAGCAAAGCCCCAATTCTGAGTGTGTGAAGGTTAAGAGTTCCATTATCGTGGCTTCTGGTTCCTGTTAGGATAACTATTCTTAAAATAAGTGTCTTCTCTTTCATTACGCTCCCTGTTTTCTACAACGAATATTTTCGGAAATTGAAATGTTATTTTTGGATTTCATTCTGACCATAAACTTGCGCACGCCCAAATTCGAAAATTATGGAGATTGCAGTTTGGTTTTGGTGTCCACACGTGATTTTATATATATATATATATATATATAATTGTGTCTCTCAAACCCCTGACCATGTGAGTCTTTAATCTGCCTCAAGTACACGGAACAACCAATCGTATTTTCCAATTTAATTTAAAGAAACGGTTAAATAATAATAATAACAAAAAAAAATCACATGCAAGTACTGGCCATAGATATGCAAAGTCATTCCATAAACGTTGATAGACATGCAAAAATAGGTGTTTCCTTTTTAAAAGAGTGGAGTGAGTTAGATGCTTTACAAATTAAAATGGTTTTATAGTTGATGTCTTTATTGTGATAATGTTGTCCCACTTGCAATATTTATGAAAAAGTAAGAAAAATGGATGTATAACATGGAATTATTAAAATATTTAAATAAAATAATTCATGGATTTTATCCTTACCTGAGAAAGTCTCATCATCTAACTATTTAATATCCAATGTTTATGTGTGGTTATTGTTCTTTTACCTAATAAGTTAAAGCTTCATCGATCACACTCACTTAAGCCTACAATTTTGAGATTGTTATGGTAAGTTTGCTTTGAAATTTAGTCTAGCATGATTATTACTACAAGCTCCTCCCAAGATTCCAATATTTAGCTTGGAATTCCTTTTCACGTGTTTTAAGAGTAAGGCTAAAATACTGAAATGAGACTCAATTTTGAATTCTTTTTCCTGTATTTCTCAGTTAAGGCTGTAATTATTGAAATTATGACGAAAAATTAAGCATGAAGATTTATCTTGGAATTCCTTATTCTCTTCTTCGCTTAAAGGTTAGAATTTTGAAGTAATCGCTGCAAATCCTCCTCAAGATTAAGCTTATATTCTTCTCATTTATGGATCTGATTTTAAATCTAAACAAGTTCAGGAAAATTTCCCTTATTATAATCTTGCATATGTGTCTGGTCAATCTTGCATATAGTAAATCTGGTTAGTCTTATTTGCTATTTAAAAGAGTTTTCTAGCAATCTCATACAAAGGAGGAGCCAACATTTAAGGGTTTTGATATGGTGTTGCCTTTGCGGGCGAGCTTGCAGGCTGGCCATATTATTAATAAAAGGATTTTATTTTTTGTTTTGGGGAGGGATAACCTTCCCAATCATCTGATCCGTTTCTGGGTCGAGTGGTGGTGTCTCTTCTTATTATGGCGTGGAATATTTTTTTGATGGTTTGATTTCTTAAATTTCCTTAGAGTAATTATTTAATAGCCATAAAAATCTCAAGATACATTCAATAAATTTGTTTAATTATTTATTTTGTTAAAAGCAGTCCATTTAATTCTTCTAACATAAGTTATGATTGCTTAGATAGATACTTAAATATTTCACTCTACAACACAAAATTTCAATCTATCTTTATTATGAATCTGTATTGGTGTGACATATAATGATGAATAAATTTTCTTTCAAAATTTAAGTACCTTTTTAACACAATAATGCCACCAATATTCTTAAGCTTTAATTTCAAATTTAGATTATACATTGAGACAATTCTCTAAGATTTATTATGAAATCATTATTACCCTCTAACTCTTCTTTTCCATGGTTTTATACTACAAAATTGTGATTGTTGATAATTTATGGTTAAAGTATTACGATTATTGATAATTTATGATAAAATATATCTTATTAAATTCATAAACTCTAATAATAACTTATTAACTTTGTTATTAATAGACTCTGATAATAATTATTATTGAGTATGTTGGTTCTTATTTTATGGGATGAATCTTGATATTGAGTTACAATAGTATTTCTCGTACAAGGCCTCTATATCAATCATTTATTTTTATAGTTCATCAACTTTCTTTTCATTACATTTTGATAATTGATTTGGCTTTGGTAGACTAATATACTTGTTAAACTAGCTACAACCAACTTATTTCTTTAAAATCATTACAAAAGTCAGATATTAAATTATGGAAGTGAGACCTAAAATTCTAAGGGTACCACCATTTATTTTGGAAGATCATCTGAAAATGTTTGGTTGGTATAAGTTTGGTGCACTCATTAGTTCCTCATTGGTTTTCTCATGCATCATTATAGACAACAGATTTTTTGGTTCTATGCTCTCATTAGAATCTCATTATATGGTAAAATGACTATCTCATTTTCTTCAGTTGTTTGTGCTTGCATTCTCTTATCATTTTCTAAATGCTATTTCATAAAAAGAAAAGTGCTACAACAGTTCTCTCCATTACAACCATATAACAAAGCAAAATTCTAAATGAGTCACCTAAGTAAAGGTATATAGTTTTGTTATGACTCATTGATTCATTGGAAAAGTATATAATCTTGTAATCTTGGATGGTGATAATCTACCCATAATTGACGATGTATAATTCTCTGAAAGATTGCACTATTGATATGGTATGCTAGCATGTTTTTTTGTAACAAATCTTTAATGCTAGTGTAACTAGTCACCACTAGTACATTTTACAACACAGTTACATAGCACTTGAAGCATTTGGATAATTGAAGTTGAGATTTGTCACCAATTAAAGTGCTCTAAAATAGAGAAATCTGTTCCAATTGATAATGGGTAAACTCTGATATCTTATTACCTTTAGATGATCATTGTTCACTAGCATCGGTTCATTATTTTACTGTTCAATGTTGATCATACTATTCACTAATTGGGTGGATTGTTTTTCTCATTGTCCTTTAGCGATATCAGTTGCTTGGCATTTCTCTGTTCTATTATTGCAAGAACACAACTCTCTTAATATGATCTTCTAATAAATTTCATTTTGCATTACAATTGGCATTCAGATTACATGTATATGCTCATTCACTACGTGATGATAGGTATTTAATGTTAAATACTCATGATGGATATGATATGCATAAAATGGTATAGGAATTATGATGCTATAATATGAGGATTATTGACATGTGGTTCATTTATGTGAAGTCATGATCTGTCTTAGATATAATTGTGTTGATGGTATAATTGAAGCATACGATAGTTTCATACAAATCTATGACATGCATGAGCATGCAGTTCCTTATTATTCATAATATTGTGATTAACAAAGATGAATGTTCTCATGATGACATGCAAGACTTGGCATGTGGATTATTTCCTATGATACTATGATGGTATGGTTAATGCATTGGATGCATGTTGAGATCTGATGATTCACGGGACTCCACAAATGGGTAGAGAGGGCCGGTTTATTTGATGATCTCGTGTGAGCCCATACACATGAGGGAGAATAAGTAACACCATATGGGATGAGGAAAAAACTCAATCAACACTACATATGCCAGTGGTTCCTTTGTCTTGTGTATAACTCTTGCTGGATAGCTCTTGAAGAGCTATAGGACCATCTTAAGGAGGCCAAGTGCCTGATGTTCTAGGCTAGGTGCCTATTATTGGATTGGGATGCCGAAGTCTGGAAGGGATGTAAAGGATTTTGATGTCTGGCGCTGTGCACCTTAGTAGTTGTGGAGGGAGTGGGCTAGCCTTTCGAGATGCCTGGGTCATTGACTACCAGACCGGATGCTTGCCTTGGGGCAGATGAGGTCTGAGTCAGTGTTATAGACATTTTTGGGCACTTCAACCCCAATCATAAATGTCCATAAAATGAGGACTCTTAAGTCCCTAAAAGTGTTGCTTCACTTCCTAAAGGAACAAGGTCAACTGATTACATCATCTCCCAGAAGTTCTCCACTGAAAAACTGCTCATAAATGGTCAAAACTGGACCATACTGAAAGCTCAATGCAGAGGGTGCGATGCATATCACCTTCCCAATGTATAGGTTGCGATGCATACTGTTTTGCTCCTCTGTAGGGTGCGATGGTCAGGAATGGACAAATGGCAGGGACAAAAATGTGAGGTGGAAGATCATGGAATCTTCCAGAAGCTTCCCCTCTGACACTTGCCACTCTATTTTCGACCAGGGATGAGTAAGAGATCTTCATTCTCCAAGTGGAAGCAGGAACTATCAGAGAGAAGAAACTAATCAAGATCCCAAAAGATGAATCACCTCTCTGTAATCATCTATATATGGATCCCTCATCACAGAGATCCAGGGGCTGGAATTTTGTAACTTATAGAGAAGTGTTGTTGGTATTTTGGTGTACATTCACAGTGTTGGGCGATTTTTTTTTGCTTGAGGTGAAGAAGGGCTTCTTACCTGGAGGATGATGTTGGGTCAGAGCTCATGTTTGTAATCTTCTCGCTACTTTTCATCTGAATAAATCTATTCTTGTTTCCTTCCATATTCTTGTGTATTTGTTTATATATTCTTGTATATGGTTAATGCACATCTGATCCTGCATTATTTAGGAACTTAGATCCTTGTTTCTTGCATAGTAGTATGTTGCTGTGATTCTACAGGTCCTTTTGAAGCTCAGCAGACAAAGAGAAAGCGGAAAAAATCTATCAAGAAGGAGAGGAAATCGAGCGCAAGACTCAAGTTGGCCCTCTTGGTTCTCCTCTCATCTATTTTCATAAAAGGAATCAATAGTAGACTTTGATTGTTTGTTTCTAAGATAGCCACCCATTTTAGTGGGAATAGTAGCATCCGTGTGGACACTATTCTCATATAACAAAATGGCGACTCCGCTGGGGAGCGACTAGACTACTTGTTAGCCTATCTATTCTTGTTTCTTTTATAAACATACAGACGGAGCCTGAAGTCAAGCCAGCTAGCCTTCGAACTACATTTGTCATACAAATGCAAAGTAGATCAATGTTGCTTCAGTCAATCTCTGGGTTTTGTTTATGAATTAAACAATAGATCTGCAAGCAATCTAATTGCCCTGAGTGGTGGCTCTAGTAACCTCTTAGATCACCCCTGTGTTTTTACATACGTTGATCTGTAATTATTCAGCTTAAACACCTGAACTAAACTGCAAAATGTGAGTGAAATCACGTTCAAAGTCTCGCACTATAACCATCGCACCATGCCTTCAAGGCAGCCTGTATGCAGTGCACTTCCCAAATGGAGTAGGTGCGCTACATACCGAGTTCACTGTGTAACAGGTGTGATGGTCAGGGAGGATTGATTTTGCCCTCCGACTATGGATTTTTCTCACTGTTTTCAGTCTTATTCAAGAGTTTTTGCTGTCTATAGTTAGTGTACTTCTGTGAATACCCCCTTCTCTTGCATTATTCAGCCTCCTTAGTGCAAATAACTATAAACGTTTTTCATGTATTGTGCATCATTTTAGTTCTCTTTTGCAAAAAGTAACATGGTCGAACTATCGTCCCTAGATCTGAAGGTGTCGTAGCTATCATTTTCAGTTTTAGAAAGTAATCCCATTGTTTTAGATAGTTTATTATACAGTTACTATTGCATAAGATTTGAAATACTAGTTTTAGAGTGTCGAAAAGCAATTTCCATTTCAAAATCGCAAAGTGTCTCTCTTGCTTTCAGTTCGTTTTGAAAAAGAATTTTGTTGAGTACAGTCGCTTTAAAAGTAATTCAGTTTTGCACATAGCTTTCTTAGCATCATTTACACATTAAGAGAGCTGAAAAACCAATACATGCATGTGCATTTGCATCTTGAATGCTTGGCTTGATTTAGGATTGTGCATATTAGCCTGTGCTTTGTGCTCTTTGAAGTAAATATGCTTGACTTTCTTCCCTTTAGTAGCTAGGATTTTCATTGCTGAAAGAAGATAAAAAATATGTTTATCATCTTAGACTACATTTAGGAATTATACATACATCACGTGGTGAACTTGAAAGGCAAACTGTTAAGAAAGATCAACTTAAAATAAATCTCAATGAATCTAACAGCGCTCTGGAACTTAACGCACAACATCTAGAGGTCTAGGCTAGAGACGCATTCCGGCATCATAAAGCCTGGTAACTGTTGCTTTCAGTGCTGGTTGGGTGATTCCTCCACTCTGAGATGGCAAGTGCCAGTATAGACTTGTGCTCCCACGTATCATCGTGTATATATTGGGAGACCACAATAGGCTACATCCTTTATTCTTAGGAAGCCATGTCTGCCACCCTATCAATCGTAATGCATCGAAAACAGCATTCGGGAAGACTGACTGTCGTACCGTAAAATATATTCTGCAGTTTTACGATTGGTTTGGTAATCCTCTCTCCCTAGATCTCAAGAGAAGTCCATTTTGCTCCTTTTCAGACTCCTTAAAGGAAAAGGTCCTCTGAGCGCTTGTCACTTCAAGCTCAATAAAAATCGAAGGCGACTAGAGTCATCTTTTGTTTTTTCTCGACCCTTTAAAATTGAAAAAAACAAGTTGCATCCAAGCGTCTAAAAATTGATTTTAAATCGGAATAACATCACAAATTCCTCCATTGATCTTCAAGTTGAGAAAATGGAGTATACCAACCAAGGATTTCCCCGTGAAGGAAATCCTAGTCCCTTCCTATCTTGGGGAGATGTTGGTCCACCCCATATGGCCACTTTGTCACTACCAGGATTGACAGTTGGTTTACCGGACTGGCTCTTCTCTACCTCTGTCATTTAGAATCCCACAATTCCTAAACAGTCTAACCAACAACTAGACTTCATTTGATTCTCCTTCTCCTCCTTCCTCTTCACTTGATAAAGCCGATAAAGCTAAAAGTCAAGTAACCAAGAAGAAGAAGAAGCAGAAAGAGAAAAAGGAAAAGAAGAAAAAGGAAACAAAATCGAAAGGGAACAACGAAGTATCGTCTAGCAAAAATCCACACACTGCACAATCAAAACCTAAATCTCCTTGTGTCATTTGCAATGGAGACCACTATCACCGAGATTGTCCCTGCATCCCTCGGATCTTAAGGGACTGGTTTCCTTCTTTGCACAATCCGGTAGCATCAACCTCTGGCGATCATGTTGAATGCTCACCGTCAACCAGTGAAAGTGAAGCACATGGACAAAGAAGGAATACTAAACTTCCTTGTAAGTTGTTTGAAGGCGATCACACTGTCAACCGTTGTCCTTTCCTTGAAGAGGCCGAAAGAGTTTTAGATAATAATCTGGTTTAACCGTTACGACTTCCTCCTGGATATCAAAAACTCTTGCTGAGTCCTCCACCGGTTGAAAATCTGGCTAGCCCATCCTTGTGGTCAGCTGAAGCACCTATCGTTGAAAATGAACCCTCGGAATCCATACCAGACAAAAGTCAAAGGGTCGATATGGCGGTTGACCCGGTATTGCCTTAAGAGTGTTCATCTTCGAACGATACCGTCACTGAAGAGAAACAGAATGACACCATTCAAATTCTTCTCATCAACACCGACTTTGATGAGCTTGAGGGCAGTCCTCCTGTTCCTTTACCGAAGGAAGGAAGTTCATCAGAGTCCTACCTGGTTGTCTATTCGGTCCCACCACCAAGCAACCTAGTTGTTTCCTTCGATGGGAATCTACTAGGCAGACCCCATTTGCCAGCCAGTGTACCATTAAGAATCATTGTAAAAGCTTATAGAATGGTCATGGTTGGTACGATCATTGATGAAGGGGCTTCTGTGAGTATCCTTTCCTCAACTGCTTGGAAAGCGCTTGGTTCGCCATCGCTTTTGCTTGAAATGAGAAATCTAACAGGCTTCGACAAGGGAACCAGTCGACCTTTAGGGATCCTTCCAAATGTGCCCATTACTTTGAGAAGGAAAACTGTTCACATGAACATTATGGTAGTTCAAGTACCTTTAGATTATAATCTACTCCTTGGACGCGACTATATTTATTGCATGGGAGCCATCGTTTCCTCACTCTTTAGAGTAATGTGTTTTCCGCACGAAGGCAGAATGGTCAAGATCGTGGACCAAATGTCATTCCCCGGATCACACATCGCAAATAGTCAAACGTCGTCCCTAAATGGTCTTTTCATGCAAGAAATGTCTCATCGGTCTCCAGTCCGTCCACCTGATGAGCGCGAGTGATTCAGGAAGATCTGAATGAAACCCAGGGGGCATGCACCCTGGTCTGTTTCGGCAGGAAAACCTTGGGTATAGAGTGGATTCCCGTGAGGGATATATGACTAGTCTGACACCTGTCCTCACAGGAATGGGATTGGAATGGAATAAGATACCTTCGTTAAGGTTATGATGAGTGGCATGTGGTCGCACCACTCCCCTTTGTCTGTTTCGATAGACATTGCCAAGAAAGCATTTTATCTGCTATGCGGATGAAACTTTCTTGGAAACTTGGAAATTTTTCGCTATACCTGGGGGCATGCAAACCTTTCTGCATGCAAGTGAAGAGCAGCTATTTATTTTTAAAATTTTTAGGACTTCTAACACTTTAAACCCGTAAGGCTAGTCATTTCCTAACCTGCATAAAGAAAGGATCCGGGGTAAAGCTTGAGAGATGTAAGGCCCTTCAAATAGCATCTCGAATGAGACATTTCTTATCATACGACTGGCAAGAAATGTTGCCGCAGAGTTCAAGCTCGTTAAAAAATAAACATAAGTCATGAGAATGTGTTTCTCCCAGCGTTTAAGCTCATTAAAAAATGAACCGGTAAATAACCATTGTGAATGCCTTATCGCCAGCTTTTGAGTCTTGGTCGTGTTCTCGCCATCACCTCCACTTTGTTTTAGCTGATCATTCACCTGCATATGATTGTTTACCCCTTCGAGGAACATCTGAGAAAAGTGATTCTGCTAGCCATCCTTGTAACACTGCCGTGATTGGAAAATTCCAAATCTTTCCTGGAATTAGCTGCTACCCGAAACTATCACTCGTTCTTTGAAAACGAGTCTTCTTTAAGCTCTTTTCACCTAACTCGTAAAATATGAAAATATTGTCGAGCAATTGGCCTCTCCGACTCGTTAAAAGGCATCAGAAGTGCTATCCCTCCTCTAGATTTTAATCTTTTTGGACCTGAGGGATTATTACACAAAAAGATCGAGCGCTTGTCTTGTTCGGCTCGTTAAAACTATCGAAAATTCATCCCTTTTGTATTATTTTACACTTTTTTGGACTTAACAGATTATACAACGAAAAAGAATCTTCGGAGTCTTCTTTTCATTTCTTTCAGACTCTCTAAAAATGAAAGAGACCGAGTTATCTTTATCGTTAAACTCGTTAAAACCTAATAGCGACAAACTCGTCCAAATGGACGAGAACGAGTTTCACTATTGCTAGGCTCGCTAAAATATAGCGACAGGTTCGCCTGAAGGGTGGATTATAGAAGAAGCATATGTTATCTTCCTCAAGATTGACAAAAATAAAGAGGTACTGGTCAACAATGACTAGGGAAAATTGGGAAGAAAACAAGAAGAAACTTTATTGGTAGCAAGTCGCTCTTGAACATGACACTTTCCTTCCGCATCCATGCTAGGTTGGGTTGTTTCGTTCACTAGTCTTCACCATTGGTCCGTCATGCCATCCATCTTTGGGGTTAACGCTACCAATCCATCGTCAGTGTTGCCGATATGTTCAAGAGAAGTCATTCAGACAATTCACCTGTGTCTCACCCACTGCAATACTTTCATGCTTCATTCCTTCATGACCGCCACCCTGAACCCTATATCGTCAGTTTGTTTTCACCTCCAAAATCATTTGCTTCGTTCTATGTCGTTGATGTGGGATCCATTAAGGCCCTCCTGCGACAGGTCGCTTCTTGTCGACATCAACTCATTATCCAATAAGTTGACTTAGGAACAACCCTTTCAATACTTTCAAGCTTGCATGCCTCAATGTCAAGTTTCTCACTTTCGGCGACAGGTTTACATCAATGGCCTTCGACCGAGAGATTTTACATGGTGTTCAACACCAAGTCCCTTTTCACACCACGTGAATTATACTATAGTACCTTGAGGGTCATCATCATTATTGGTGATTCCTCTCGCGCCTGTTAATAGCTTACATCATTGGCTGGTAATCAGGCGATGTCTTTCCATGTTCGACTCCAAAAACATTTTTCACATGAATCGACTTGTACTCCGAGTAAAGATTAGCCGAGTTTGAAGACCCCGGATCTAGTTTCATCCATCTGGGTTGCGATATACTTAGGAATATAAAAACATCCAGTGTACATCATTACCGATTAGATGATCAACCAAATAAAAGGATGATGTGTCCTATCATCAGTCTGTCACACAGACGATCGTCTATCCTATGTACATGAAAATGAGTTTATAAAGCTGAGCATGGGAATGCTCGCCTCAGTTAGATCATGAAAAAATGTTGTCAAATAATGTATTGTATTGTATCTTATTACAGGTCACCTCCCAACTCAGAAAAACTTTAGATCCTCATAGTAAAGCATTTCACGTGACATAAAAAAGGATTGACGACCTCATGCTTTAGGGGGCAACTGTTATAGACATTTTTGGGCACTTCAACCCCAATCAAAAATTTCCATAAACTGAGGACTCTTAAGTCCCTAAAAGTGTTGCTTCACTGCCTAAAGGAACAAGGTCAATTGATTACATCATCTCCTAGAAGTTCACTAAAAACTGCTCATAAATGGTCAAAACTGGACCATACCGAAAGCTCAATGCAGAGGGTGCAATGCATATCACCTTCCCAATGTATAGGGTGCGATGCATACTATTTTGCTCCTCTGTAGGGTGTGATGGTCGGGAATGGACAAGTGGCAGGGACAAAAATGCGAGGTGGAAGATCGTGGAATCTTCCAGAAGCTTTCCCTCTGACACTTGCCACTCCATTTTCGACCAGGGATGAGTAAGAGATCTTCATTCTCCAAGTGGAAGCAAGAACTATCAGAGAGACGACACTAATCAAGATCCAAAAAGATTACTCACCTCTATGTAATCATCTATATACGGATCCCTCATCACAGAGATCTAGGGGCTGGAATTTTGTAACTTATAGAGAAGTGTTGCTGGTATTCTGGTGTGCATTCACAGTGTTGGGTGATTTTGCTTTACTTGCGGTGAAGAAGGGCTTCTTAGCTAGAGGATGATGTTGGGTCAGAGCTCATGGTTGTAATCTTCTTGCTACTTTTCATCTGAATAAAGCTATTCTTGTTTCCTTCCATATTCTTGTGTATTTGTTTATATATGCTTGTATATGGTTAATGCACATCTGATTGTGCATTATTTATGAACTTAGATCCTTGTTTCTTGCATAGTGGTATGTTGTTGTGATTCTACAGGTCCTTTTGAAGCTTAGCAGACAAAGAGAAAGTGGCAAAACTCTATCAAGAAGGAGAGGAAATCGAGCGCAAGACTCAGGTTGGCCCTCTTGGTTCTCCTCTCATCTATTTTCATAAAAGGAATCAATAGTAGACTTTGATTGTTTGTTTCTAAGATAGCCACCCATCTTAGTGGGAATAGCAGCATCCGAGTGGACACTATTCCCATATAACAACAACACCACCTATACAATGTATACACAACACCACATGTGCATAGCACCACTTGCACAACATGTACACAACACCACATGCACATAGCACCACATGTATGACATTTACACAACACCACATGAACAACATGTACATAAAACAATATGTACAACATGTACACCACATGACATGTACACAACACCACATATACAATATGTACACAATACCATCTATACATAGCATCACATATACAACACGTACACAACACCATCTATACACAACAACGCATATACAACATCTGCAACATATATACAATAGTAATATTGCACATCAAGAGACCAACCTGACTCTACCATGCAACCTTCTAGTGTCTTCCACTATCCATACTTGTCCCAACATGTTACATATCACATTTCTTTCATTCCACTGATGTATCCCTTGGCATTACCTATCCATAACATAAACATAGGCATAATATAAGCACATAATATCAAATCATATACACATGATACTAACCTCATATATCTTTTAGGGCTATTCCTCCCACTTGATCCCTCATAATACAAGGAACCTGTTCATGTCATTCGCCTACATAAAAAATCATTCCTCCAAAATCATGATCCCTGATGACTCTATAAGACAATGATATACATACATACATACATATATACATATAAACATTAGCATAAAACAATCATGATCCCTGATGACCCTATCAAATAATGACATATGTACACATATATACATATATATACATCAAGATAATCATAATCATAACAAAATTACCACATATCATAAGTTCAAGGTTAAGAGAACTTCCTTTATTTATGCAAAACATGCACAACATTGAGAACAAAAATTCCCAACATAGCCAAGGCATCTGATGCTTCAAATCCATTTAATTTACCTTCCGTATTACCTTTCTCATGATTTTCCTTCCACTGTCTAGTTATCCAAATGGGCCCAACCAATCCAACTAGTTGTCCTATTCTTGCCTTCAACTACCCTTATAAATGCACCGAGCTTCATCAAGGTCTTACATTACTTGTCGGGTTTCATCCAACTCTCCTAAGTTCCATTCACTTTCCTCTTTCCCAACCAATTCTTAAGACCCTTAAAACACAAATAGGCAAGAACAAGAAACCAAAAAGAAGAAAAACATGGAAAACCAATAGCAATACGACACCACAAACAAATTGCCATGGTCATGCACCAGACATAAACAAAACTACAATCAAATGCAAACAAATCACAAAGAACTGAAATAAGAAAGCTAGCAACAAACACCATGACTCTACCCCCATGGTTCCCAATGCTTCCAAGGGAAATCTCAACCTGAGCCTTCTCCAAGATTTCATGATAGGCTCGTTTCCATGTAGTGCGTAAATAAATATACAATATACCAATTACCTTACCGTATTGTGGCAAGAACATTTCCTTGCAACTAAACATGTACATATATCATCTCTCAAGGACTCCAATTATTTTTATGAATCTAGCTATAACTAGAAACCTACTGTTATACATGTCAAATACATGTTCATGAGTATAACACATATCCACATAAGGTCAGATAAAATCAAGGTTAAGAAGACTTCCTATATTCAAGAAAAGAACTCATTCATTTCGAATTGTGGTTTTGAAACATGGCCAAAGGCATTCTCACCCAATTCATTTCTTTTAACTTTTACCTTGATGCAATTGAGTCTCATTAAGTGCTATCGCATCACACAATTTTTAATTATCTAAACAAATCAATTGTCAACGTGTCACGCTAATGCCACGAATTTTACCTTGCGACTGTTCACACATACCAGTCACATGTTCCAAAGATTAATACATCATGTCTATTAATTTGAAATCATCCTTCTCCAATACTAATAACCATGTCATAATTAACTCATAGTCATTAATCATAATATTACAACTAGCACTCACTTGCACTCAAATACATATCAGTTGTCTCAATGCATATTGTGTTAGTACAACCATTTTAAAGAAAGACCATTCCTTCATGAAATCTTATAGAGACATACTCATATCATGCCATTATTCAAGCATTCAAACAACCTGTAAACATACCATGTTAGATAAACTAAATAGACAAAATAATCAAAATCATACCTCAATGTATCTTAGGGGAGACTATCATGTATGCACAAGTCAGTCTAGATTAGTATGACACAATATAAAAAGTATTTCAACTCATACCTACATATCATAACCATAACCATCTACAAAGGCCAATCCAAATTAGCATGATAGATAATAACATCAAGATACTAGCTATAATGAACATACTCATCATGCATATGACTGCAATGCATATAAAAATAGGTCATTACCATGCATGATTATCTAGCGCATGTTCATATGACTGCAATCCATATAACAACAAGTTACTACCATGTATGACTATCTGGCGTGTTATACTGAATCTACAATTGTGGCCAGAAGGATATTCCCTAGACCTAGTGGCATGGTCTAGAACAATAGAAATCAAAGACTATAAGGTTTTCCTTAGAAGAATCGAAGAATGGAAAGAGGACTTACTTGTGATCCATCGCAATCTCTTCTCTCCTCTTGGATTGTCAGCTCCAATCTTAGCTCCAAACGCTATAATTAGAATGCACACAAACAAACAACACAAGCCAAAGATCTATGACATCTATGTAGAATTATACAATTATTCTATTCAATGGATCAACATAACATTGAAACACATGTACATAAACATAACATAACACATGTAGGAAAATGATATACTCTTTGTATTAAAATGGAAGGGAGATAGTTTACAATCAAAAGTGGAAGTTGATCTTTGACTTGTTCTTCCTTGCCACATGTACACCTCAAAGCCACTGTAATGCATGGGGATAATGTTTCTCTTATGATCAAAGCAACAACATAAGGGTATGGTAAATCTCTAAAAACCAACCTCTAGCTTGTGGATGATAATAAATATATAGGAGAGGAGGGTAGTTTATGAATTATTATCCATTTACCAATCTAGGATTGATATCCACTTGATGGGAGGATGAGCTTAAGGGATAAGGAGGTGAAAAGTCCAAGGTAGGGGAGATAGGATTCAAAGTTCTTATCCAAGGTAAATGGTTGTAACAACTCCTGGAAGCTTATGGAAGAGGAAGATTTGGGATTATTTTTATTTTTCCTAAATTTTCTTTATCAACACACCTCCAACAAGGACAAACCTTCTCTAATCAAAGCAGGTGAAAAACTGAGCAACCTTCCACTCAAACCAAGTCCCTAAAGGGCCAAGGTGTATTGGCCCTTAAAAGCATTGAAATGAAGAAGTAAAGGTTAGAAACTCGTGGATTAAAGAGATTCATGCTTAGGTATTTGTGTGAAGCTGATGACAAGGTGTTCATGGATGTTAATGGATTCAGTTTGTAAGCCTATTGACCTGACGTTGGCTTGTTGGGGCCTGACCCAGGTTCGAAGTTAATTAGCCTAACAAATCCCTATACTACTAGCCCTTTCGACAACAGTCCATGGAGCTCGGACTGAGGTCTCACCCAAAGTAGTATGGGAGGGTGCTAGAACTAGGTTTCCATATCCTTGAGATGTTTGAGAGGTAGGAATGGTTCTTTGTTTGTTCCTGCGTGCAAGTCACTTCACACACTTACCATTCCTCGTAGCCTCATACACCGCCTTCACGCAACCCTAACCAGGGGCTATGCCACGCTTTGCGCTATTACCCAAGATATTACTTATCTTCCAGTGTTAATTAATTACCTTCGCCTACTTGAATATCTTAAGTTATAATAAAAAATACAAAACATTCATACATGATCATGCAGTAAATAAACAGTATACTTGCAAATTATATCATGCATTAAACCAAGAAAATATACATAGAATTATAGCAAAAAATTATATTTATTGATTCTCCCAATCATTACAGACTTGACCTACCCTGCGCACTCAGCTGCAGGGGTCTGTTCACTCAGCTTCAGACTACTAGGCCTCTGCGCACTCAGCTGCAGAGCCTTTTCCTACTCTACGGCACACAAACATACTTTACACTTTGACTCAATCACTTAGAATTCTCATCCTTTTCTCCTATTCGTTCCCTATCTATTCTCCTATACAATTAGAGCCTCTCTTTATTTATACAATCCCATGGTCCGCGGACCATGGGTAGGTCTATCCAGCCGATATTACATTACAAAAACTAGGGTGGACAACCCTGTGACTCTATTATACTTTCGCACTCCGCGCCCACAATTCACGGAGCTCTTACAAAAAGATTCGGTCAAAACTTGGGCTTTAAGCCCCAAAACATGCCTTGGGGGAATTCCATGCCCAACAGGCCCCCGACACAAATATCATGACTCACCCTCGAGTCACTTTGTTGGTGCAGAGATATTTGCACAGAGTCCTTCCAACTGTTCTCGAACTGCAGCAAGGTCAGCAATTCACTGAGCTGCTGCTTGCTAGATCTACTACATACGTTGTTCCGAGACCTCTGTGTCAGAAGTGTTTCTCTACATCAGTACGTGCATCCCCTACATGTGTGCGAGCTTGCCTTCAATTTTTGTTGTGATGGTGAAGGCCTTGTTGATCCAAGGTTGAACATGCGCCTTTAGTATTGCTTCCTTGTGTCATTCTGCGTCCACTTGCTCTTTGAGCGCTTTAGCCTGTTGTATCCATACAAGCCTCTGAGTGAGGGCCACCGTCTACATAGTTCCATTGACATTGTCATACTGCTGTTGGAGTTCTCGCGCCTCTATCTCTAAGCGCTGGATGTTGGGGTCCTCCTGTAGATTTCTGAGGACCTCAAAAGATTCTTCCAACATGCTAGTGTAGTCTCGCACTGCATTGCCAATTTCGTCTAGTCCTACTGCGATAGCGCTAGCGCATTGTTCTCTGACCTCTGAAGGGGTGGATGGCTATGCCTTTAACCATAGCTCGCCAATCTGAAGGTTCAGCTCCAGTTGAACCTTTGCCATTTCCTCCCGCACCTCACGCGCCCTTGCTGCTAACCTATGGATGCGCACCTCTGCTGGTATGTCAGCTGGGATGGCTAGCTCCAAGACACTTTGGCAAGCTTCGTCTATTACCTATACCAGTTGTTGATTTTGTGACACCACTTTGTTGTGCTGCAAGCTCAATTGTTCCACATTGATTTTCTGCTTGTTGAGGACTTGTAGTGCACGGATCTCCCTAGCTCACAACTCTGCAGTTATTCCATCCTGCAAAACATATAAGGTCTCTCGTAGGAGTGCAGCCATATTGATATCGTGACCCTTCAGTGTGCTAACCATAGGCTTGTCGGCCTAATTTGTTGTCACTAGTGCCCCTTCTAGCAACACTATGGTATTCGTCATCCGTGCACACAACATTTGTTCTACTGTCGTTGTTCTGAATGCGAGTTTGGTCGAAAGGGTACCAACCTGAGAAGGGTGCACCTGTAATTCCTACAACTGTGCTCTGAGGGCTCCCAACACAATCTGGTTCTCCTGCATCAAATTTTGGAGGGCCTCATAGGTGATGTCGTGCACTATCTCGCCGATGTCGTGCAGATCACACTCAGTTATGGTGATAAGGTCAATAGACAACTTCGATGCCTTAACCTTCTTGCGCGACCCTGTCTGCTCGGCTAGGTGTTGGCGCTTCAACTATGTGGATGCCGTTTGTGGGTCCGTGCCCCCCTCTTCTTCCTCTACTTCCTGCCCATGAAAAGGTGACGTTTTTCCCTCGCTCACCTTCGTGGTTGTCTCTTGTGCTGCTGCTGCTACTGTTGTGGTCTTTTCCTACTCAGTTTCCATCTGTGCAACATCCCACGCCACCCGCACTTCTGCTGTTGCTGCCTCCTTCCTTCTCTTTTGTAGCAATTGTACGATGCACAACTTAGCCTTGTCTTTGTTCCTTTGTGCTGCCGCTGATGTCTAGAGCACACCACTCTGGCAGCCATGTCTCCAGGACGTTAAAGATGACATCGTCTGTGGCTACAAAGGGTAGCTACCTCCATTGTTTTTTCGGGTCCTTGCGTGCTCTAATGTAAATTCTACGGATTTCCGCTTTAAATTCCGCAAAACTCTAAAGGCTATTGCAGACAGTGAGCAACAACCCACGGCTTGCGGTTGATCCCCATTCTGAGGTTCATCTCCATGAACACCCATAATATTTTGTTTTCACGAATCCTCTTGGCATCCTTTGTGGCCCAAAGCAAAGAGTACTTTGCGGCCTCTGGCAGATCTCTATCAATCATGGGGAATTTACTATCCTATAGTAATTTACCTGCCATGAGCATTATGGATAGCAGAATCCATGCATAGTGGAATGTTTTTCCCTGTTCCTAAGCTTCGTGACAATTCTCTAAAAACTCCTTGCAGAAAAACTTGAACCAGTTAAACTGGACCCCCTCCGTGCACTACTCAACCAGTGCTACCACCGATGTGGGTACCTCGTCTGAGCGGCACTTGCACATTACCTTACCAGCCAGTATTTGGGTTGCCACTTTCACTGCTTTGTCACTAATGCTAGATATGGCATAGCCCCTTTTCTTCTTCACCAACTTGTACTTTTCTTCATGGCCTCCGTGATGGACAAGTCACTGCATTTCCCTTCCAAGATGTCTGCGGGGTCCTCTTTATTGCATGGAATCCGAGAAATGCGGTGAATCAAGTCTACCATGATGGGGATGGGCTCCTCCAGCCATAAGCACCCATCATGCACCAGGAAGAGTAGTTTCCTGATGACGAGAATGGTTATTGGGACACGATGGTAATGCCGCACCCAGAGCAGGTTCAGTAGCCTGGCCCTTTCCACTCCCTGCAGCCACTTTCATGACACTAATATTGTAACCCCCGCTGTAGTGTTCTGCTTGGTCTTCATGAGGTGCGAGGTCCCAAGGTGAGGGAACTTCTCGTGGTCAGTGAGGTCCTAATCTTTGAATTTTAAGCTCGGCACCTGTCCCAAGTGTGTGCCATAAAAAATAATATTGTCTGGGAGGAGTGGGGTCTGAAGAGAGCTCATGGTCTCATCAAGGTCCTTGGGCACTCTAACCTTTCCTTTCCATGGGGGGACATAGGTAGGCAGCTTTGTCTGTGCGTGCACAGGATCAGTTTCCTCCTCCATGCCTTCATCCTCATCTTCGATGATGATTAGGTCCTCCAAGTCTTCTTCTTCTTCATTAGTCTCTATGGTGACAACTTTCCCCTTCTCCTCCATTGGCAGCTTGGTGTGCAGCGAGTTCCGCGGGGACACATATATGGCAAACCATCGCTTTTTTGTCCTTCTTGGGTCTTGGTGTGCACAGTGACTTCAGGATTTCTGCCTTAATCCTAACACCTTCCATAGCATCCCCCATAGTCATGGCTTGTGTGGCCTCATCGGTGGTCATTTATGTTATTGCCATAACATCCTCAATTGTTGCCATCATATCCGTTCAAAAATCTAGCACTCACAAACTAAGGGGCTCAATCAACGCTTGGCACACAACAATCAGCACTTCCCTCAATAGCTCAATTCACAAATGACCAAGTGTTATTTTCTAGGAAACCCCTTGTAATTTATAGCTCTTTTTGAAACTGAATTCGACCGTTCCCCCCAAATCCGGTTCATTAATGCTCCCTTGGCGGAAAACTTTCCCAAACCTTGTCCATAATTCGCATCTTAAATTCCTACCGCCTGCTCCATTTGGTCTCAAGTCGAGCATCCCATCATGAATAGTGACTTCAATGGTCAGTTTCTGGCCAACCTGCGCAGTAGCATAACCTCACGTGCGCGGGCGCGAACCTTGTGACTCTTTGCTTCTACGCACAGCTCCAACATCACAAAACTCCCAGGTAGAATAGTTTATATTCTCGCGCTTCCTTTCAACTACCTGGAGCACTAAGACTATTCTTCCTTTAGCTAGTCAGGTGGTCGCACCACCCATGTAAATTTTCATCCTGTCATTCATCATGTTTCCTGAAGAATACCCACATTTTATTGTTACGGTCGGCATGGTGCACTTTACCATCTACAACATGCTACCCTGGTCAATATGCTTAGCAATGTGTGGTCCAAGCCAAGGCATTAGATTGATCAATTCATGGTGATAGGCCTTAAACCTATCATCGCGATTGTACGCATCATGCCTTATCACCCTGATCTTTTTGCCGAGAAAATCTTCCTTTATCTCATCCTCCAGCTTCTTGACTTCCATGTCCACCAGAGCACTTTTCTTCCTTAATCATACCTTTTCTTCTTCAAGTTCTTGGACTCTAAAATGTCCCTGTTGGATTTTTGCTTCCATGGTTCCACGAACTGTCGTATCTACCGGTCCTATCATGC
>APFE030186300.1:53245-80554 GCA_000404065.3 Pinus taeda | reverse complement strand
CTATTTTAGGTGATTTGTAAAAATGTACTATGATACAAAATATTCGCCCACTAAAAATTTAAAACCCCTTAATTTCGCCAAAGGGCAAACATTCGCCCCTAAAAGTTTCTATGAAAAAGAGCAAATTCAAACTAGAAAACATTGTAAAAGGTCAAGGGTTTTGCAGGATGTTGGTAGGAGTATCGAATATCTCAGAATCACAGAATTTAGGTGACAATATGTAAATCTGTGAGGTAAGCCTTACCGACACTGAAGCGACATATGCTAATATAATATTCTATTTAAAAAATGGATATGCACCTCCACATTTGAATTATCGAAAGAAAAGAGCCTTGAGGTTGAGAGCTAAACAATATAAAATTGTCAACAATGTCTTGTTTAGAATGAATTATGATTATGTTTTGCTTAGATGTCTCGAGAAATCTGAAGCAAAGAAAGTACTACAAGAACTTCACGATGGATTGGTTGGCGGACACTTTGTAAGAGATACTAAGACACATAAAACCCTATGTGCAGGCTATTATTGGTCAACCCTATTCGAAGATGCACACAGTTATGTAAGGAAATGTAAGATATATCGGAAACTGCTGGAAGACAGAAGAAACTAGCATTACCATTACAACCATTTAACATTGATCAGCCATTTGAATAGTGGGGATTAGAAATAATAGGTGAGATAGTTCCTCATTCTTCTAAGCAACATAAATATATCCTTACAGCCATCGATTTTTTCACAAAATGGGTTGAAGCAATTCCACTCAAGGTAGCCAACTCTAAGAATATTATTGAATTTATAGATCAATTTATCATCACCAGGTTTGGCTTCTTCCTTAATGTTCGATAATGCATCTTACTTTTCAGGTTTGGCTATGACAAAGTTTTCTCTTAAAATAGGATTTAAACTTAAATACTCTACTAATTATTATCCACAAGGAAATGGGTTAGCCGAATCTACAAATAAGAACCTTATCAGGATTATTAAACAAACAATTGATCAAATTCAAAAGAACTGGCATAAATCTTTAGTGTTTGCTCTGTGGGCAGATTGAATAACTTAGAATACCTCCATCAATGCTTCTCCTTTTAATCTTGTTTATGGGAAATAAGTTGTCTTACCGACAAACATAGCTATTCTCTCATTTGCCTTAGTTCAATTCATTGAAGAGACTTCTTCCTCCTCTATGCAACTTAGACAATTACATATCCTTAAACTTGAAGAGGGGCGAGAAAAGGCTATAATTATCCATGCACATCATCAACAGTTAATCAAAGTGTCCTTTGATTCAAATTTTTTATCTTCAAAGACTTTCCAACTCAGAGACTTAGTGTTAAAATGGGATAAATCCCACGAAGAGAAAGGCAAGCATACTAAGTTCCAACGAATGTGGCTTGGCCCATTCCAGATTATCGAGCTAATAGGCCCATCAACGCTTTTGCTACAAGATTTAGTAGGTAAGAGAGAACCTTTGCCTATTAATGGACAGGTCCTAAAGAAATACTTTGCATAAAAAATGATCTCCTCTGATCACTGTATAGTATATTCTTTATTTTAACTTTCTTTTGAAATAATAATACAAGTTGAAAACATTTTAATTTGGATTTGCTGAGTGTTGGTTTCTCTTTTTAATTTTGTTTTTTTCTTGTATAAGTAGAAATGGTTATGAAAATTAATCTTCATTCATAAAATAAATAGTTGATTGCTATAGCTCCAAAATTGCCCCTTTTTCTGTCAAATTATCCAATATTTGATAAAACTTAACTTTAGAAAGAAATTTTCTTTACATCAGTGAGGAGAAGTATCAATAACAAAGTAATGTTTCTCTGCGAAAAAGCATCTTTAAACTCTATAATTGTCGTCCAACAACTCTTAAGGAGCCAATGATTCCCCCACTTAAGTAGCTTTCAGTTTTAGAGTGTAATTTTAAAATATACTTTAAACTTAAAGGATAAGAGGTATCATCAAGAGTCATCTTACCATGATCATAAGATTATAACCAACTAACATTACCAATACTGAATATCAAAATAGGGTAATGGCTTGAGATTATATCAATTAAAAGACAAGGGGTCTCATCAAGAGCCAACTTGTTCAGTGTAGTTATAAATCAAGTGAATGGCATTGTCAATTTTGGCCACCAAACCAAGACATTGTATTTAAAAAAATAAAATAACAATGAATTACTTCAATAAAAAAAGCATCACGTATACTAAAGAATTTATCTTTAAGTCTCCATTCTTACTTAAGTAGGATACTGAATCATTGTTGGGTAATAGGTAACCCTGTCGAGGCTATGAACACCTGTGAGCAGCAGAGGCTCTACCTACGATAAATGAGTATACCAAAATTGGTCTAACGAGATTCTTTCGCTTTTATCTTTATAATCAAGTAATGGCTAATGTAAGTAAAAAGATTATTTTTGAGAAAAGGACAATCAGAAGAAAGATAGTTAGAGCAGATGTTGTTTATTAATGGATGAGTAGTACTACTTACCTTGTATTCCATGCAATTTAGTTTTATTTTCAAAACTATATTTATTTTAAAAGTTTTAGAAAATTCAAAAAATTCTCAAAGATAATGTAAGGTCCCCTCCTAGGGTCCTCTACTAGATCTATATTCTCCTATTTTAAATGTAATAAAAGGGGCAATAATTTATTTTCTGACAAGACATTTAAACGATGATAATTTACCATTTAAAATCTAATTCCTACAAGTTAAATAGTGAACATTTCATTTCAATAACTTACATGAGTAATCTATGCATAGAGAAATACCTGTACTGATAGCCCAGTGGAGATTCCCTTGAGCTGCTGCTCCTGTTGGAATTCTCTTCCTGACTACCAACTGGATTTACCTCCTAGCCAACTAGGAAGTAATTCCTAGCCTAGGAAACCTCCACAGGTTCCCTAGCCCTCCGAGCCCAAGTCCAACCAGATGTAGCGTGTCCAAGATGAATAATACTCCATTCCTCTCTCTCAAACAATTCCTCCAAACCACAACCAAACAAAATCCAAAAGCAAGACCAAGCATCCCCTTCCTCCCCTCATCTTTCCTTTTTTTATTCTCCCTTCCCTTCTCCACCTCAACCACCTCTCATTAATGTCATAACTTCTCCCTTAGCCTAACATTTGACTTCTCTTCTACCAAGTAAACATGAGAGGACATTTGGGAATGTGATATGAATATAAAATTGGGTAATTAATTGGAGAGGACCATGTCTTATCCCAAGTAAATATTTTGGGGATGAGAGATGACTATGTAATTTGGTAATTAATTGGAGAGGACCATGTCTTCTCTCAAGTAAATGTGAGAGTACATTTTGGGGATGAGAGGTGAATATATAAATTGGTAATTAATTGGAGAGAACCATGTCTTCTCCCAAGTAAATTTGAAAGGACATTTGGGAATGTGATATGAATATAAAATTGGACAATTAATTGGAGAGGACCATGTCTTCTTCCAAGTAAATGTGAGAGGACATTTTTGGGATGAGAGATGAATATATAAATTGGTAATTAATTGGAGAGGACCATGTCTTTTCCCAAGTAAATCTGAGATGACATTTTGGGAATGAGGTATGAGTATATATATAATTTGGTAATGAATTGGAGAGGACTATTTCTTTTCAAAATTTTAAAATTTGGGGAGGTAAATAACAAAATTTATATTAGTACCAAATTTACAGTTTCACCAATGTAGGTATGTACCAATATTTCTTGATAATTATAAGTCCATATTTTAAGGAAATTTAAACACTTAATAAAATTTGTAGGATAACATTAAATAGGGCATTACATACACTCCTCCTTCAAAAAACTGTCCCGAAGTTAGATTGTAAAAGATACAAGAGTTTGAAGTAGTTTGGCAATAAGGCATAACAAATGGAGAGAGAGTTATAGTAGTAAAATTTGATAAGTCAAAGAATGAAATTCCTTCCCATCAAGAGTCTCCAACTGATCTATATCCTCCTATCCCTCCTGACCTACTTCCGTTCCCACCTATCCATCCTCTATTGTTATATACGGTGGCATCAGCTATACCAATCTAACCACTGATAAAACCAAAATGGGGAAAGCATCGACTATATCAACCTAAATTCCCTAGCAGGCAACTGGGAATCGTCATCACACGTTTAGGGGAGCGTGTCCACCACTGCCCTCCCACGATTCCAGGTTTGGAGGTTACATGGTGGGAAATACCTCCACCCCTCCTTACAACTAGGGTCAACACCAACTGGCAATCATCATCACACGTCTAGGGGAGCGTGTCCATTACCATCCTCCCATGATTCTAGGTTTGGAGGTTACTCGGTGGGAAATACCTCCACCCCTCCTTACATTAGGGTTAACATCATAATATGGACCACATTACAATGGTTGTTGGATGCTTGTCATAGAATAATCCAGTTAGATAGTCTTGTCACCTGCCATTTACATTTTTCCCATGTCATAAGAGTGCATATCAAGTAGGTAGAAAATGTAATAGAACAATGTACATCATACCTTTCTTTGTTAGATGTCTTGACCTTCCCCAATGGAAGAGTAGATCTTGGCTATCATATAGTTCTTTCCAATATGAAAGTTAGTTCTCATTCATGCATATATATAACAACAAAATATATATAGATAAGGATTAGTGCACTAGTTAATAGCCTCTTTAGTTTAGTGAATGCAGTGTCACATTCATATGTCCATTCATACCTGACCCCTTTTCATTGTAATGTGGTGATAGAGAACATACCCGTGTAGATACTTAGTTGCCCAGGCAGTTCGATTTTCTTAGTGGTAGAGATTCAACATAGAATATATAGGCAAAAGGTGAGTGGTAGGTGGTAGAGGAGGTTAGCAGCATTCCAGGAGGAAATATTCCAGTCCCATGAAGAGATAGTGAGAGGATGGTCAAAATCCCCATAGGTTATGCGCCAGCACTATGCAAAGGGTGATATAGAAGGTTCAACATGTGGCTAGGAAGGCAATTTCAGTGGCAGAAATTAGTTGTGGGGTGAGAGAAAATTATCACAATAATTTTACCAACATTTTCCTCAAATTAGATTTCCAGTAGGACATCTAAATTATTGTACTCCGAATTTTTGCTGAAGACTAATATAAAACCCTCATCTGCTACACTGCTTTTCCCACATTGGAGTTTTCTAGAGACAGTCGTCTAAAATTAACTATGTCAAAATTCTAATGTGTGCTAAAATCAGCCCCCGCTAACCCCCCCCCCCCCCCCCCGCCCCAAAAAAATAAAAATAAAAAAAAATTCCTCCTACACCTCTACATTACACCCCCCCCACCCCCAAAAAAAACAAGTCTCCTTATTTATCCTTTTCCCTTTTATAAAACAATACTCTCATCATAGTTCTTATATGGGTTTATGCCTTTCTAATAGCTATTATTATATGGATTGTTTGTTACTTAGGAGTCGTCTCAACACTCCCATATCACTATTGTGGATTTTTGCACTCTCTAGTCCCATTAATGTACTTTGATCACTAATGCACAATAATAAAATTTCTTATCTTATCTACATTGGTTAATAATATGTTTATAGTTCGAATCTAGATTAAGATTGTGAAAGTTTAATACACATATGCATGCACCTTATTACATATGTAGAAAAGTATCTTGTATTTATTTTGGGATTGCTCTAAGGCTAGACTATTTTGGGCTTTCTAATGCTCAATAACTAGCAATTTCTTATTCAAGCCTCTATATTACAAATGGGTATTCTAGGATGCACACATTATCAAGATAATGATTTTGTTGCTTGCTCGCACATTATTAAATCTGAAGTCCTTTGGACCCATTTTGATGTTGAATGAAAACTTAAATGAGCTTAATCAAGATTCCTTAAATGATACATGACAAAGTAATCAATATTCCTTGGTTTCTAAGTTGGTAGTCCAAGAAGAAGCTCATCCAGGAAGCAAAAGACCTGGCCAACACTGTTTTGAGAACTATTCTGTCTTAAATGAGCTCAACTTTTTGAACATTAGTGAGTTCGTCTTGGCATTGCACAAGAGTAGCCGATTCCTCTACTAGATAAATCCTGGTGGTATTCTACAAGAAATCTAGTCATTGGAACTAGGATGTCAATGGTGTCTTAGAAACATTTCTCTTCCTGACACTTTAGTTACAATAGTTGCATCCTTAGAGCCTTCTACCTTTGTAACCCACTAGTTATATCCATCTCCAATACAAACTTCTGGTTAACATCAATCATGTGTGCGATAGAGATGAAACAACTTTAATGACCACCTAAGACAATTTGATCAGCTGATTACCTAGATATGCCTTTTGTTGTGCAATGATTGTATCTTGTTGAAATGAGTTTGTGGTCTTCAAGGATCAACAACCTATCTCTATTGTGTAAAGTTTCTGCAGAGGGGGAACTAGTGGCAATTGATCTCAAGATAAATCTGTCTAAGAGGCTTACTAATGTAGGCTAAATAATTTCCCTCAGTCAAGGTGTCATTTAGGATCACATAGAATTAGGATGCTTTGGCTCATTGCAAGCACATAAAGAGGACCTCCATTCCAAGAAAAAAATTACTTCTTAGCAATTGAATTGTGAAGAGGGAAGTAGCACTCCCATGAGCTTTAGTGCTAGAGCAACTGCACAGTCCCATATTGACATGCATGTGTGTCTTGACTCTTCACTAACACCACCATCACACAAACAACTTCAAGATTCTAAACCTTCCATGATATTCCACCACTGTTGATGGGAGCAAGACACAGTAACAACCCCTTAGACATGTAGCGATAAAATTTTGTGTCACTGATACAATTTAGCTGAATTTATGCAAAAGAGAAAAATGTTCTCCTAGAAGTATCTTTGAGAAGAGAAAGGTTGGATAGAATGATGCAAAGGAGTGAGCCATATTAAAAATTTGCAAGTTCCATTGTTGTATGCAGCTAACTCAATGAATCATTAATGCGGTTAGCCACCAACTTGACACTGATTTAAATTAGGAAAGAAATTAATATGGTGATTATGTGGACATGGTATTATCAACTGGAAAACATAAATGAAGGATTAGAGTGCAAGACCGATGAAAAATAAATCTCCAAATCCAAGCTAAGAGAATATGGCACATAAATCTAGTGTTTATGCCTTTGGTAGGATCATAAATAGAGAGAGAAATTAGAGCCAATGGCATTCTTCATTCTCCTAAAAAAATGTATCGATTACTAACAATGAAGTTTCTTGATATGCAATGTCAATTCTTGCACTGAGCTATAATTTCCTTTAGATTTTCCTTTAAAATTTTGGTTCTATAAATGGGGAAATTAACAACTGATTTAAAGGCTACTATCTTCTCATGCAAGACTTCTATAAACCTGTTAAAACATGTATCAAATAACCACATTGACATAATAAAAATGCCATGACAAGGCTTGGCACTAGGGGGACTGGAATTGCAAGTAAAAACTGGAAAAAGGACAACGAATACGTAAGAACTCTGGACACCACATATCTCCACAATGGTATAATATTGTCCACTTTGGGCCTAAGCCCTCGTGGATTTTTTTTTGGGCTTTACCTCCAAAAGGTCTCATACCAATGGAGATATTTATCCATCCTTATATACCCATGATCCTCCCCACTTCTATTCAATGTGGGACTTTGGTCGTATACCCAACAATCCTCCCCTCGAACAAAAGACCATCGAGCCTCCCCTCAAATGATTATCCATCCGTCCACTCTCTACCAACCAGGATTATCCGCTCCAATGCGTTGGAAGCACACGCCTTACATGGAGCACCACCTGCCTCGAGAGCTTGCTCTATCCCAGGTCAACGTCCTCTTCACCCGTGTTGGGACCAGGACACGTCCATGAAGAATCTAGAGCACACTGCCTGTCTAACCGAGCTCATCCACGGATCCCATCGTGATATTACCGTGGCCCACCACCTTCGTTTTTCATTCTGAGGATTCATCCACTTGGCTAACTTCGGAAATTGGCTCTGATACCACTTGTAAGAACTTTGGATACCACATATCTCCACAATGGTATGATATTGTCCACTTTGGTCCTAAGCCCTCATGGATTTGTTTTTGGGCTTTACCCCCAAAAGGCCTCATACCAATGGAGATATTTGTCCATCCTTATATACCCATGATCCTCCCCACTTCTAGTCTATGTGGGACTTTGGTCGTATACCCAACAGAATAGGGATCCTGAAACAATTCTTTCTAATTAATGGTAGATGTACAAAACCCTTAACAAATGTGAACCTTTATGAGTCATTATTATCTGGTAGAAAATAATCAAAGCCAACCTAGACTGATAGAGTTTAAAGCCCAAGTTTGCAGCATTTTGTAATCAATAATTGTATCAAAAATTCAAAATCATAAACCTTCCTTTGATATCTTGAAGGTAGAAGGTGAACACAGAAACTAAGATTAAATAGTACATAATCCACACATGGAAGAGATGAATGAAGTTTCCATACACATCGTTCCTCTAATATTTTCCTTGTCCTTGCCTTCATCATAACTCCAACTTCCTCTAGTACATTATAGTTGGCAAAGTTCAATGCTCAAATATAAGTCCATGCTTATTTAGGAACCTATGTCTGCACCATATGGTTTGGGGGTACCCGCACTATCACTTGACAATTTTTTTGATCGTCGTGATTTATCTACTAATGATTTCTATAGCAATCTGGCAAGAGTTAACACTATACAATATTCCCCCACTATGCCTTATGCAGAGCACCTGAGTGAATCATGTTTTTCATTTACTGATTATCATAATATGATACAAAAATTCCCTTGAACCCGTTTTAGTCTCTGCATATTTAAGCATTGTATTCTTGCATGACACCTTATCAAAGAGATCTAGTGTGTTGTTTCTACATATCGCATGTGGTGAGAGTAAATAATAAAGGAATTGGGTCTACCTTTAGCTTAGAGAACTTTTCTCTTATCAGACACCCACATTCTCACCATGGCTTGAAACATCTGCACTAGCTACTTATAACTTTCTGATCATCATGGTTTATCCAATTACTATTTCACTCGTAGTGATTCATAGTGATCCAATGAGAAGCCATTGGCTAGATCGATGGCACTATATAATATTCCCCACTATCTATTGTAGAAAACTTGAACTAACCATCTACTTCATTAAGTGATTATCATAATATACTTCAATCTTTTCCTTTTGGCCAATTTTAGTCTATTCTTATTGAAGCATCATATTCTTACATGAAACTAAATCAAGGTGGCATAGTGTACGAAACACCATTGCCATTAACAAGCCTTCAGTGACACAATAAAGCAATAAATTTTTTTGTTCCTCGTTTTGTGTCAGTTTTGTAACCTTTGGGTTGGTAAATAAACCTTTGTTAAAGAAGTGGGTCTACCATTGCCTTAGATGCCATGACCAAAAGGTATTATATTTCACCAAGTTCAACTAGGAGTTGCATCTGGCCTCTCCCACTGAGATGGACTGCATCCATGAGTCACGAACGTCTCCATGACTTTCACTTGGTCTCAGATGCTAGACCAGATGCAGTATGGCTTGGTTGGCCACATCATTGACATATTATGTTATCAAGGAGTTTGAACCTAAGTCTTAACTCTTAAAGGTGCTTTGATTTAATCACTTGTCAACAAGTCATTTGATAAGCATCTTTATGTAACTTATTCTAAAAATAGACTAAAACTACAGTAAGTAACCTTGCAAGAGCCCGCATATACATATGTTAGGCCACAGAAAATAACAAGAACTAGTTACACAAAAACGAAACATTGGTATGCAACATTCATGGGCTCTACTTATTAATGAAATTAGATAGCAAGAGGCATCCAACCTGACAAAATTGAGCCATGGGTATGATCTTTAGAAGTCTTGAATTGTCCACCCAATCTTACAACAAGATCTGACATTCCAAGACTGATACATATTAGAATTCAGTTAATTAAATCCACTTGGCTTACCTCAGAAAGTAAGAGGGTGCATTTGGGAGAACTTGAATAAAACTCTAAAGTTCCCTGCACACTCAACATCTGCTCTTCCTTCTGCCCTGGTAGAATTCATACAGCTTGAGTCCATCTTCACATTCACCAGTCATGAGCATTACCCACTTTGGGATCCAATCCACCCACTCTAGAAAGACCACTCAATTCTTGAATTTTCTTAAGGAGAAAAATTTATCTTTACTGCCATTTCATTGGATAAAATTGATGCAGAGGATAATAGCCAGATTTTTGCAGCAGATAAATTAGCTAATTGACACTAATTGTAGTTGAAGGGCTTCCAAGATGAGACAACTCAAAGTGAGCCTTCGGTCACCTTCTTATTACGATCTCTGAGATGGTGCTTATAATCCTTGCCTCATTTATGCCCCATGGTGGGATGTCCTTTTGATTTGAAATATTCCTGGCTTCAACATTGGCTCCATTATTTACCCATTGACTCCCCTGTTATATGCTTTACAAGGAACATGATAAAATTTAATGCCTTGAAATAACCTGAAATGTTTGGTTGTCAAGATGTCCACCAGGTTGTGGTCTAGTGGTCTAGATGGGGCATTTCTACAATAACGACCCTATTTCAAAACCCAGCAAGCATAGATCCATGATTATGTATATGAGTTAGCTAAGTTTGACAGCCCCCATGTTAAAGTGGGCATTATTGTGATAATGAAAAAATTTGGGTCCATAGCTCCCTAGAGATCTAGAAAATCATTTACCCTCACCAAAATACCAGGGGGGTTGTCAAGACATTTCATCGAGTTGATAGCTAAAAAATAAACTCAAATCTTCAAAATAAGTCAATTTATTAAATACTTGATTACAAAACAAAGTCCAACACTTCACAAAAGGTGTGGCACTGTGGCCTTCAGCAAGATTATTGGTTGTGGGGTCCTATGCCACAGGCATATTTGAGAACCAATATGGGATTGGCCTGGTGAAAATTTAACTGAAACTGGAATTGCAAAATACAAGAGAACTAGCTCACAAAATATGGAAAAGGAGAATGCTTCATCATATAGAATGGATAATTCCGCAGTGAAAGCAAGAAATACACAATCATGGAATTATCAAGTTGATTGTAGCAACTCTTATGAAGGGCATGCTACTCAAGGCCTCTCAAATGGTAATTTTCTTGCAAGCACAGTCCAAATAAATGTGCATGGGGTTTGTGAGACCATATTGAAGAATTTTAGCAAGGTTTGCAAAGGAAGCATGCCAACTCAGCAGAACCCACAACTATCAGAGAAACTCAAGGAGAACCTCCCAAGGGTATCAGACATGTCTTCTAACAATTCATACAGAGGTACACCAAATTATGTAAACACCTCAGGTGTTGAATATATTGATTTTATAAATAATGGTGGACAACCCCTTTTTTTTCCAATCAAGGTCCAATAAGAATAAAAAGATTTTAGAAGGGTTTTACTCTAAGCAGCTTGAATAACATACACGAACTGATCCTATCAGAGAAGGATACCACGTGTGAGACTCCCTCCTTATCTCTCCATTTAGTTTTGTTGTACCCAATGCCAGCTTGAATAATAACAACAATAATGCCTTTCCCCTATACTCTTCCTTGCCCACAAACACTGTAAAAGCTCCCCCTTCTCTTAGCGATAATAGGGATTCATCTCAGCATACCAAACAAAACAACCAAATAAACTTAAACGACTCCATAACCCTTTTCAAATAATTAGTATTGCACACAGTAGCAAGGGTCAAAGACATCTCCGATTTACTGAAATCAGGTTTATGTAGTAGCGATCCAAGTTTACTGAATTCTGGTTCATCAAGTAGCAGCTTATAACTATAATCATGCCCATTCAATCCACAACATCGAATGCCACCACAAGTTATGTTCGCCATTATTTGAGATGTCCTTCATCGCCCACAATGGTGGACTTGGACATCTTGTCTTCACTTAGGTACCCTTATTCTTTAAAATTTGACAAAGATTTAAATACAAAAACCTATTTGTTTAAACCCCTCGAGGGCCATCAATCAGATATTTGCATTTCTATAGAAGAGGAAGGATTACTCGAAGGCAACTTATTCTACAAGGATTCCCCCGGTGTTGTTAATGTGGCTCAATAAAATGGGATCGATATAAATTTTATCTTACCTAGTATTTTGTCTATGGAATGTGTGAACTCCAACTCTCGAAGTGAAGAAGTTGTGTCTCCAGGAAAACATGATATAACCCTCCTCCCTTCTTAATTTTGGGCTCTACAGACATAAGTGGCGAGATGGAATGAATTCCCTTCAAATTATTCACTGGTAGCATTTGAAACTTCATTAGGTTTAGTGAAGCTTAAGGAGTCTGAGATTCTCAAATGGATTATTTGGAATTCTCCTGCTTACAGGGTCATAATTGATATGCCAATGACTTGTCATATCCTTGTCCTTTGAAACTTTTTCTGAACTCTATTTCACGAGAAGATTTTGGATTGTATTTAAGGGAGAAGGAGAAGAAAGAAATCTATTAGAATACAGAAACCAATAGGACTGGCATGTTTTTGTCTGTTGAAATGATGAACAATTCTCCAGACCCGAGAACAATTTATTTTGATTGCCTAATTCTACTTGAAAATAACAGCAATCTTATTGGCCATGAGAATTCTGTGGAATAAAAATGATTGAGGGTTTGGAAAATAAGTTCGGTGAGAGTTTAGAAAATAACTCCAGCGAAGGATTGGAAGAAGGTTGTGGTAGCAGGTTGGGAGAAAATGTATATTAATGATTAATTCATTATGATTAATGGATCGGTTTGGCTCCAAATTTTGAATTTAAAATTGCAATTCATATATATATATATATTAATATATATATATATATATATATATATTTATAAAGGTAGACTTCAAGGTCCATATTTTGAACTTGGCTTTGATACGACGTGTAAGGTCCCCTCCTAGGGTCGTCTACCAGATCTATATTCTCCTATTTTAAATGCAAGAAAAGGGGCAATAATTTATTTTCTGACAAGACATTTAAACGATGACAATTTACCATTTAAAATCTAATTCCTACAATTTAAATAGTGAACATTTCATTTCAATGACTTACATGAGTAATCTATGCATAGAGAAATACCTGTACTGATAGCCCGGTGGAGATGTCCTTGAGTTGTTTCTCCTGCTAGAATGCTCCTTTTGACTACAAACTAGATTTACCTCCCAACCAACTAGGAAGTAATTTCTAGCCCAGGAAACCTCCATAGGTTCCCTAGCCCTCTGATCCCAAGTCCAACTAGATGTAGTGTGTCCAAGATGAATAATACTCCCTTCCTCTCTCTCAAACAATTCCTCCAAACCACAGCCAAACCAAAACCAAAAGCAAGACCAAGTATCCCCTTCCTCCCCTCATTCTTCCAATTTTATGCCCCCTTCCCTTATCCACCTCAACCACCTCTCATTAATGTCATAACTTCTCCCTCATCCCTACATTTTAATTCTCTTCTCCCAAGTAAACATGAGAGGACATTTGGGAATGTAGTATGAATATAAAATTGGGTAATTAATTGGAGAGGACCATGTCTTCTCCCAAGTAAATATTTTGGGGATAAGAGATGAATATGTAATTTGGTAATTAACTGGAGAGGACCATGTCTTCTCCCAAGTAAATGTAAGAGGACATTTTGGGGATTAGAGATGAATATATAAATTGATAATTAAATGGAGAGGACCATGTCTTCTCCCAAGTAAATCTGAGAGGACACTTGGGAATGTGATATGAATATAAAATTGGGTAATTAATTGGAGAGGACCATGTCTTCTCCCAAGTAAATGTGAGAGGACATTTTGGGGATGAGAGATGAATATGTAAATTGGTAATTAATTGGAGAGGACCATGTCTTTTCCCAAGTAAATATAAGAGGACATTTTGGGAATGAGGTATGAATATGTATATAATTTGGTAATGAATTGGAGAGGACTATGTCTTCTCAAAATTTAAAAATTTGGGGAGGTAAATAAAACAATTTATATCAGTACCAAATTTATAGTTTCACCAATGTAGGTATGTACCAATATTTCTTGATAATTATAAGTCCATATTTTAAGGAAATTTAAACACATATTAAAATTTGTAGGATAATATTAAATAGGGCATTACAGATAACTGGTTCTTCCAAGTCAATCAACAATTGTTGTGCTTGTCAACAACCCCCTATTTATTAAATCTAGTAGTAAAATATTACTTTAATAAATGGGGACCCTTTCAAAAAATGTATATACCAAAAATCCAATCCTAGTATGTAGATATTTCTTTCGTTTTTAGAATAAATCAAGATATCAAACAAAGCCTTCGAAACCCTTAAAAATTCTACTTTTTTGTATTTAGCATGAAATGCATCTCAGACGATACCTTTCTAACCCACCATGATCTACGATAAAATAGTTGAAAAAGTAAATCTATATTCAAAAAACGGTTATAATGTTAGAAGTTTCTCAAAAGCTTCTTTAGAAAGCCAAAGTCTCGCATCGCGACATAACTGTTTATAAACAAATTCTCTTAAGATGTTACCTCGAAGTATTGCGATCTGTGAACTTGTGATGGTGTAATAGCTTTCTTGCATCGCATTTCAATCATGTGACAAGCCTCGACCTATTATATGCCAATATTGTGATATGAAATCTCAACCTGGACCCACCTCTTAATCTTTCCACCAACACACGGAGGTCCATTTTTGTTAAAAAAGAAACCCAATAATTAATGATGTTTTTTTCTCGCATCTCACATCTTGAACGAACTCAAAAAGTGGTAAGATAAACAAAAATCAAATTATGCGATATAGCGACCTACGATATTGCTTCACAAATTGCAAAATCGCTATCATCGCAGTTTAAAGGCTCACCACCCTAGGAGATTGTTTCTCAATTTACGATGTGAATATTTATGGATATTTAAGTTAAAAGTTAACAGATCATTAGTGGGCATTGATGAAGAAGTAATTGCATTTATGTATGAAAGGCCATTTAGAGTGATTTGATATCAACTTACGTGATTTCAAATAAAACACCTTTATCACCTTTACTGGTTTTATTTATTGATTCATTCCTACATTCAGTATCATTTTTCTCCAGTAATTTGTTCCTCTTGAAACTTTCAGGGAAAAACTACAAAACAGGGAGCCGAAAGCAATGGTGAAGAAAGGAAAAGAAGTATCCTCTGAGAAGTTGGAATTGACTCCGATGTTCACAGATACTACATGTAATAAGGAAGTAGGGACGTCTACATGGGAAATTAAGTATCAATTACTGGAAGAGGAAAAACCAAGGATTCTTGAGACAATGATTATAGTCAATGGGCGTGATTCCTCTGATGCTTCCATAAATGAACTTGTGTGCTCATTCCTACACCGAATAGCCACGCGACCGAAAATAATCCCCTATGCCGACATGGTTAAGTGGATCATTGATGATGCTGATATATTTGATAGAGAATTCAAATCAGGAGGCTAGGAAGTTATAGGATCTTTCATTCCAGACCTAAGGCTTATGTACCATTTACCGGAGCCATGGGTTACCTAAAATAGGAAATTTGTTGAGAAATTCATTAAAGAAAATGAAGACCCGGTGGACTGCATAAAGAATTAGTCAAATAATGAAGAAAGAATCAAGAAAGACAAAAACGGTATGTTCGCCACCACATATGTTTGTTCCCCTTTCTGTTTTGCTATGGCTATGCTCTGTAGACTATTCGAAAAACCTGACAGTAACAAATTTTCCTCAAAATGGTTGCCCTTAACAGATGCAACCATTAACACAACAATAATAGATTAGGCACAAATCCTGTCTGACAATTTAGCTAAAGAAATTATAGAGTATAGAAGGAAAAGGAGTATTGCTTCGAGGGTTTACCCTCCGTTTTTCATGTGTGTTTATGTTATGGACACTATTTGTTTTGGTTCTAAATTCCCTCTTATGGGATGGAAGTGGACTATTCAAGATCCACTTCCTATTCACACCCATCAGAAAGATATGTGGGAATCCAATTTTGAACCACATTTTTTCAAGATTTTCCACGAGGTTATGCTTCCCATCCATAAACGAATCTATAACTGAGATGCCCCTAGATTCTCTCAAGAAGCTGAGACAAACATCTTCCTAGTAGCCTGATGGTTCGGGGAAGAGACATTTACATATATTAGAGTGTTTGGCAGCATCACCTCTCCCCATGTTCTTCCTTTCTATGCCCGAGATAAATTAATGGCTAGAGAGATAGCCTATCAGACATTTAGTGAAGGAGGGATGAGAAAAACACTGAAGGATTCAGAGAAGGTCATTTGGCATCAATTTCCTGTATCATGTGGAGTGTTTGCGTTACAGGACCTTGGAAATGAATTCAGGGAAGTAGATAATATGTTATCTCTACGACTACCTAAGTTCCCCGGAAGACAATATGACCCATTCGGTATTGTCAAAGACTTTACCACTATGGTCAAAGTAAAAATATTCAGCCATGAGAAGGACCCATTTGATTATGTTTTCTTACAGAAGAATATCTTCAAAGAAGTGAAACATATGGCACAAATACTTTTTGATCAAGAGGGTCTTGAAAATTTTTATAGCTACAGAGAAAAGAGATTATCAAAGGTCCCATTGGACTAATTGATTATTAAAACAATAAGGGAGCCCACTCCTAGTGTAAGCATAGATGGTGACTCTTATTGTGTGTGGAGCATGATTGTTCAGAGGTCTTTGTTTCAACCGGATGTATACCCTAGGAAGTTTATACACCCCTCCATGAGGGGAGGACTTGTCCTGCCCACAGGGGTCTGAAGGAGTCGATCCCCCCTAGTTGGGGGGTCCAGGGGCTTGGGGGCAATGCCCCCGAAGCTAAAAATAGATGTAAAATTGCCTTGTAAAAGTATAGTAATTTCTAGTCAATCTGGGCCATTTATTAGGTGGATGATCTGATGGTAGAACTTATATTTAGTTTAGGGTTTTTTTCCCTAGAAGGCAACCCCTCTCTTTATATGAGGGCATTGTATTGAGTCTGTGTAATATATGTGTATTCTCCGAGTGAGAATCAGAGAGGTGAGACTGTGAGAGAAAATAGAGGATATTACAGTGGATCTGCTGTAGGTTGTGGCTCTTCATTTTGCTGGATATTAGAAAGGAAGGACTGCCTGTTTGGGGTGGACGTAGCCCAAACTGGGTGAACCACATATATCTGTGTCTCTCTTGTTTTATGTGTTTTCTATGTTTATATTTCTGAAATATTTTATGTGTTCCATTGCTCCGGAATATATAATATTATAACAGACTCTAAGGAAAAATCTAAAACCAATTCTGGAAAGGCATCTGAGAATTCTTGAGAAAAATAAGAAAAGCAGGAGCAGAGAACCAATCCAGGACATAGCCCAGTCTATGGCAAAGATAGATGAATAGACTTCGACCATAAAGCAGACTGAAACCCATACTCCCCTATACCACTAATAAAGCCTATGCTAATTAATTTGGAAGAGGAGTGTGATAATTTCAACAGAAAACTCAACACAGAGGAACAAGCATTGGAGACACAAATGACACATCAAGAAACAACTCCAGAAATTATAACTTGGTTAACTGTGAATACTCAAGAAATAGAACACATTCCGTCGTCCCCACCTCTGAGATTGTTTTAAGAATAGAAGAAATCCCCCCTCTTGATGTATTCTACAGCCCAAAGCACAAGGTCGTTGTTAAGAGACAGAGAAAGAAAAGAAAATTGGAATCTATAACTACTACCACCCTAGACAATGAGCCGATGGATGTCTTGTGGAAAGATTCATCTACTGACCCATCGGCCAACCTCACCAGACTCTCACAGTTCACAGGCGCATACACTATGACAACCATTGATAAAGCAGTAGAGGTACAACTATTGCTCAAAGAAAAGGAAGATAAAATTTTGACACTAGAACAACAGTTACAGTAAGACAAAACTAACCAACAAGCATAAATACAATTGGCAAAGCTACAACAGGAGTTCCAACAAATGCAAATATAACATCAAAGCAACTTGGCAGGTAAGGAGGCAAAGATACAGAGCATAACAGATCTGCATAAGGATGACCCAAAGGTTGATCAGTTTTTCATTGAAGCACTCAGCCTCAGCTCCCAGCTCACACACCAAAAGGTATTGCTATGCCAAAAAATCTTGCAGTGGAATTCTCACTGTGAAATAAGCAACAAGTTAACAAGCCAAGTCATGGAATTGTGACTGGCATATGATGAAATTCTCAAAAAGGTTTTAGGTTTCATAGCTTGGCAAAATTCTGAGAATGGGAGAAGAGCTGAAATGCCCAAACTAGATGAATCACATAAGGAGATCTTATTTTTGAACTAGGGTTCTCGACTCAAAGAGGCAGAACAAGCAACAAAGGATGCGACAACAACAACAAATAACGTCATTGAAAATGTAAATGAAAATTTTCATAATGCTAATATTGTGGCAAAAACCACCCCTAGTTTCCTTCCAAATGAAAAACAACTAGAATTATAGTGGAAGCAGGTAGCAGAAGAAAGAAAATAAGGAATTAGGAAAGTAACCAGGTTAATCTGGGAGGCTTATTAGCAATATCTGGTAAAACTGCACAGCCAGTGCATGACCCTAAAATTCATAATTGTTTCTACCGAGAAAATGGTGCCAGCGCTCATCAATGTCATATTATAGGACAACTGAAATCCGAAGTCGGCCAACTGACACTCCTCAAGACCATGCTAGGTATTTGCAATTTGAAAGATCGAATGCAGGATTAGTCATTATGCACATTTCTATTTTTGTTTTATTTTGCTTAAATTGAGGTAAATCGTTTAAACCTCCTCAACTTTTTTTTGTAATAATGTATTTTAGTTTCATAAGTTAGTATTTAGACCCGTTTCATACATTTAGAGAGGGGTCCATAAATTTTATCAGAAACATTCTTCAAAACATGCACTTCTGCTCCCTTTGAGGAAGTTCTGGTGAGATTAATGGAACAGGGTTTATTTTCTACTTGAATTTGACATGTTTTACTGAAATGCACTTCTGTACTCTTAGATGATGTTGGGTGATTTGAAAGTAGATCAATATTGTTGGAGCACATGAGTAGAGCGTATTATAAATGGTACTTTTATCTCTTAATTCCTTTTACTTATGCGTCAAGCAATACATTATCTTCAAGTTATTTATGTATGAAAGTTTGAATTTTAGATTACCATTATTGCACTATTGTATGATGATGATTTATAGTTTATGCTAAATGCATGAGTGATTTTTATGTGATATATCTTTCATATCATTTTGGCTAACTTTTTATACGAAACGATCATTGTTAAACAAATTCACTCCTTATCGTAATTGAATTATCTTTATTATCAATTACTTTCAGACATCATTTTTGATTGCATATTTCATGTTACTCTCGGGATAATTATAGTTAGATGAATATTTTTTATTAGGACAAATTTCATATGATTATTGATTAGATCAGATTAGTTTAAAGTTAAGTATTACTCCAAAAAATCTCAAAAATATCATCTCATTAGCACAATCATAAAATAGATTGGGAAATTGGTCCCATCGTCCCCAGCCGGAGCCACTATTCCAAACAGAAAAGAAGCTGTCCTAAGGTCCGGATCGGGTGATTATCCCTATTGTTGAGGCAATGATTTCCAAGCCTTCAACAGGGTCTCGAGTAAATCATTGTGTTCTTATGGTGTTTTAATCGTTGAATGTCACTACATGTTTTTCTAATGTGATTTCCATTCTACATAATAATAGAGGAAATTTGTAATCTCTTGATTTCAGTTCGATGTCATCAATAGTAAAAAGTTTCTGTCAATTTCTATAGACAGCATCAGTAAAGACAGACAAAGGAAAAGTGTTTGAGAGTTCATTATTGAAAAGAATGGACACAAATATATTCTAGGCTAGCTACACAGGTGTCTTTTGCCACTTTTAGCTTATAGGTAGAGAAGCATCTAGCGACACTTCTGTTATCCTTGAAACTAGGAAAGAAAATTCTTCTTGTAGCTTTCGATTCTAAGTATTAGTGGCTTTTCAAAGGGAATGAACACATGTTAGTGGCTTCTTATATGGTGAAAAATGAAAGGATGTACAACACAATGCAAAATCCATATAGTTTGATAATTTATTAGAAGCTCTCTTAGATGAAGGTGCATTGGTCATCGTCGATTGAGGACTCCCTTTGACTCCAAAGGGTTATCTGTATTATGTAACAAGAAATGTATCCAACCTAGCAAACCAAACATTTCATGCTAGGGAAATAATACCAGAATTAGTTTCTATTTGAAAATATTAATGAAACCAATCCTTTCAACCATGAGCAATATAAACTTTATAGACTCTTTGCATTGGGAAGACGCTAAATAAGATGAAAAATATTCTTATTGGTTGTAAAAAAAATGCATCTATTTCATAGGTTTATGAATGATATTTCATGAAATAGTAATGGCAAACATCAGGTTAGGTTGCAGACAGATTAATGCCAAGACTTAAATTTGATTACTATAGTCCTATGTTTTAGGTGATAGGGACTAATTTAAAAATTGGCTTTTCCATAATTAGTTGCAATTCTTTATCATATTTATGACTTTGTTATGATTCATGTAACATCTCGTTGTAGCCCAAATTAGCATAGAGTTTCCACCTCTAGTGAACATAATTGTGAAATTACGCCCCGTTTCTCTTTCTTTAAAAGATTTGTCATACCATTAGAGTTAAGTATCTTTCTTGGTTTCCTTGTGATACCTATTAATTCTACTTCTTTTCCTTCCGAAGAAAAATTTAAGAAAATTTCTTGAAAATTAAAAGCTATCGCACCCAAATATTGTATCCATTGGATTCCTAGTACTACATTAGCACCACCCATTGGAATGGAAAACATTGGACTATTCAATACGTATTCTCCCATGGATAACTTGATATTATGGCACTTTCTAGAGAAATTTATGGTTCCTTCATTTGCAACCATCACTTGACACTATGGTGTTGGATATAGGAAGCAATTCATTTCCTTGGCTATCGTACAATGAATAAAATTATGGGTACTACCCAAATCAATCAACACTATTAGCTTTTTCTTCTTGATATGTCCTTATATCTTGAGAATTTTAGGAGTGGTAATTCCTTCCAATGCATTACAAGATATGGTCAGATTCATTTATTCTTTCGTTGGTGTTGGTTCCTGGTGTATATCCTCTTGTTTTGACATTTTTTGTTCCTTTTCTTCCTCCTCTTCACAATCCATGTAAAATAATTTCTTCTCAGCACACTTATGACCTTCAGTGTATTTTCTATCACAACTGTGACAAATCCCTTTTGCTCTTTTTTCTTCCAATTGTTGTGGTGTCAACCTTTTAGGTTGTGGAAGGCTAGGGGAAGGAACACTTCCATCTTTATAGTTGTGAGTGGTAGGATTCCTTGTTGCCATAAGTTTTCTTTCAAATTTTCTTGCCAACTTGAATGCCTTCTCTAATGAATCAGGTTCTCAAAGGCGAACCTCATGTTGGATGTTATCCTTTAAATTCCCTATAAACACATCAATCATATGCTCCTTTGGAATATCATTTACCCTTATATTCAAATTTTGGAAGTCCTCAATGTGCTCTACCATTGAACCCTTTTGTTTGAGATTTATTAATTGGATAAAGAAGGTGTTTCTCTTTCTGACCTCATAATGTGCTATCATTTCCTCTGTATAAATTGACCAAGTGACAAGTGGTTTACGAGAACAAAGTCATTGATACCATACAAACATATATGGTTCTAAATATAAAGTTGCAATTCATCCTTTTTGTGTGTGTTGCACATTATGAATAACAAAATATTAATCCATTTGTAGTATCAATTTTACCGGATTTTTTAAAGGAAACCATGGTGAAGACAAGAATCTGAATGATCAACATTGAATGCATTACTACTCACAATGATATACATTTTATAATACATTGGGGTGAACATTATATTCCATATTCCAAAGTCTCTTGGACTCCCTTTGATTGTTTATCTTCCACACAATAAACCTTATAGGATTATGTTTCTAACATCCCCCCCCCCCCCCTTAATCCAAAGGCGTATGTGTGAATCCAAGAAGAGAGTTGTAATAAAAAATGTGCAAAAATGCATGGCAACACTAGGGTGAATGTGTTCTCTGAAATGTTGGCATAAGGTGGTGGCTTAAGGATGATCACCAACACTGGAACAATTAATGCAGTTCTTGGAACTCTTCCAAGTCTGAACTATGTAAACTTTGAAACAGGAACTATCAACTCAAAATAGGAACTTTGGCCAAAAAACCCTGAAAAAACATAAAAAACAGTGCTAAAAATCAAAAGTATGTATACTGGAACAATGATTTTATTTTTTAGGGGTCAATTTTGAACATTTTTTAAAAATGGCAGTTGCTACGAAATTTTCGTGCAAAATATAGCTTCAAAATGAAAGTCATGATACTAGAACAATGATTTTTTTTTAGGGTCAATTTTCAAACTTTTAAAAAAATTCTAGTAAAATCAAATTTTTATGTGCCGAACAAAGTTGTTTATGAGGAAAAAAACACATTAATGTTTTTGGTAGCATATCATTTTTCTTTCCTAAGTATAAATTCAACACGTTTTCAAAAATAACATGCTAGATACAAAAGAAATTGAAATTTTTTCAACTATAAAATTAAAAAACCATGACATTATGAAAAAATTACATCACTAAATGAATTCAAAAGTCATTATTTGTATATTGAATGAAATTTACATTACATCTCTAATTTAATATTGCATTGTAGATATTTTAAACAATAAAAATTATCATAATTAAGACAGATAATCCAACAACATAAAAATGCCTCATAACTTCTCATTTAACACCATATGGAAATCATTAATTTTATTTCAAGATATGATACATACATCAGTTATATAAATTGTCTTAAACAATTATTCAAAATCACTCATATTTTCTTGCACACCATCAGAATTCACATCTTCAGATGAGTGTCTGGATGCTGACGAAGATGTTCCATAATCTTCTCTTTCATCAACTAGTGCCCCATCTGAGTCCACATGCATGCCCAACATTTCAGGTTTCAAAATTCTTCTAGATCTACGATTGGTTTCAGCAGACTCCCATCTCAACACTGTTCCTTCTGGTAACAACCTTTTCAGAATCTCTATCGTCTTGAAGCGAAGAGTTGCTCTCTTTGTTAAATTGAAGTCATAAACAAGTATGTCAACATCCTCCAATTTTAATATGTCTGTGCAGTGGCGATTTATATTTGTATCCTTTCTTTTTCTCTTTCCGCCATTTTTTTGGTCAACTACTATCTCTAGCTTATACACACCATTGAATGGGTGTGTATTTGTGGCATACCAATGTACTTCAACACTTGTAACATCCTCATTTTCTATAAATACCTTTATAACTTTAGCAACCCAAAATGGATAGCCATCGGGATCTCCATCTGCTAGTGCTGCAATCATGCAACCCTCCTTAATATCTTGTACTGAACCCCTGTAAAGGTCTTCCATGGCTTCACATTGTGCACGAGATCTTCTGGAACCAATATACATCTCTCTTTCCTCTGCCTATGAAGAATTAATAATACCTTGAGATTGTTGTTGTTCAACAATGTTTTATTTCCTCATTGTTCATTTCGACACATTTTGTGGCCAAATAAATGGATTTTTCAAAGGTATATCTTCATTTTTTGTTGTTGAAATGATATCACTTTGATTATTGAAAAATGACTCCCACCAAACTGAATCAGCAATGTCAAAATACTCATATGTATATCTAATACATTTTTTAATTTCTTCCAGGCAATCAGAATAATTTATATCTCTATTTTTTCTGCGTGCATTCTGAACTTCACCAACTAATTGTAATAACAATATTTTGATGCAAATATTGGATGATCTAGAATGAACTTCAAAAATTGCAAACCTAATGATGGTGCCCATTTTGCAGTAATTGAATACTTCTTGCCTCATATTAGTGTTTTCCCATCAATTTTTTTGATACAAAATTGATGTTGGAAGCTAATGTCATTAAGTTGTTCAATGCATTTCCCCTCACCATATGATCCTAGAATAAACCTTCACATGTCAACAGTTTCTTCCAACACATCAAAAGTAGGCTCTGGCATGTATGATTTCTTAGGACATTCAATTAGTGATGGCAAGCTCCCAACTTGCTTCCTCCTCAATATGACTGAAAAAAGACTGAACATTTGATCAATATGGTCATGAGTGTGCCCAACAAGAAGGAAACTGACCTTTACCTTTTGAAAAATTCTCAATTCAACAAGCATGTTTAGATATCCAAAAACAACTTGATTTTTGTTTTCACGGCAAGTGTTGTTCAATTGTAGATACAGAACTTCAGGAAGATTACCAGACCAATGAGAAATCACATCATGAATTATGGTTATGGTCAGATTTTCATCATTATGAATATTTAGAGCCGTGAAGTACACCCTTGGCAACATTTTCCCATTGAAGACTATACAACTGACCAAGTGAAACTGAAAAAAATTTTCCTTATATAAATTTTTGGGTGTGCAAACAAAATGTGGTAAAAGTGTTTTCTTCTGGTCCATACCATCAACTATCAAACACAAATATTTATTTGGATTATCATAACACTTATTTCGATTCTTGTACAACTTCTTCCTTTCGTTTGTTTGTTGTTCGCAATGCTCCTGAAGTTCTTTGACAATTAAATCTACACAACATAAAAGAAATTCATTAAGAAATATGTTTTATAGTTGATGACTATACAATTTTAAAAGTTAAAGTTATGAATGATTACCTCTTTTTGACCCTACACATTTGTCCCTTTTTTATTTTAGAGAAGCACATGTACTGCAAATCCCCATCCTTGTCTTCTTAGGAATACAGACATTATTGAATTATTTCTTCCATACTTTCACAAAATATTGATATGTAATAAACTGGCCATGTCCCTCAGCAGCTTTTGCATATTCTTTGTAGAAGTTGTCAATTTCTTGTCTTGAAAGATTATTTGGAATATGTATTGTCTCTTTATTTGGCATACGCTCTCCATGCTTTGAAAAGAAACCTTTCATCCATGACATTGCAGTATTTGATAATGGCCCAAACTGTCTTTTATGATGTACTTCTGAATAAAATGTGGGATCCTTTTCCAATTTTTCTTGAATTTTCGAGAGACAAAAATTCCCAATCAAATGAAACATTTTGGAAGCTTTTCTACAGATAAATAAAGTCTTAATATGATAATCATAACCTGACAATATAGATTGCATGCACCCAACTAAATATGAATTTTGCATGCTTTTATTCATTGACAAATATCTCTTCCTGCTTTCTAATGCAAATTTGAAATCCATATGTTTCAAGCAATATTTTTGGCAACATTCACTTGAAATGAGAGCATTGATAGAACTTCTTCTCATTAGATATTCTACTCTACCCCTTGTATAACTAGAAAAACTTGCATTGATACGAAAAGGTCTGCTCCTACTCCTCGATATAATATTTCTTGGCAACATCTCCATCATTGGATCGTCATTTGTATAAGGATTTTCATCATCATTAAGAGGAATGTTATCCACACTATGATCAGCTCTGCTTTTCAAATATTGACTTGGAGGATATTCTTCATCTTCCCCTTCTTCAATGCTACTGTCATAGTCCTTAGAATTCGGACTGAATGGAAAATTTGACTCGATGTTTAATGGATATTCTTCCTCATGTGCATTGTCAGTGCTACTCTCATAGTCCATAGAATTAGAACTACATCGAAAATGTGATTGTTTACTTATTGAAGATGCTACATCCTGTCCTTTGTCACTGCTACCTTTATACTCATTAGAATTAGGACTAAGTGCATCATCCTGTCCTTCATCACTGCTGCTCTCATAGTCCTTAGAATTAGGACTAACAGGACACTGTGACACTCCATTCTTTTGAAATTCATCATCACGCTCTTCATGACTGTTGCTCTCATAGTCCTTAGAATTAGGACTAAGTGGACACCGTGACACTCCAATCTTTTGAAATTCATCATCCCGTTCTTCATCACTGCTGCTCTCATAGTCCTTAGAATTAGGACTAACTGGACATCATGACACTCCATACTTTTGAAATTCACCATCATGCTCTTCATCACTACTGCTCTCATAGTCCTTAGAATTAGGACTAAGTGGACACTTTGACACTCCATTCTTTTGAAATTCATTATCACACTCTTCATCACTGCTGCTCTCATAGTCCTTAGAATTAGAACTAAGTGGACACCGTGACACTCCATTATTTTGAAATTCACCATCATGCTCTTCAAAACCACTGCTCTCATAGTCCTCAGAATTAGGATTAAGTGGACACCATGACACTCCATTCTTTTGAACTTCACCATCATTCTCTTCAAAACTGCTGCTCTCATAGTCCTCAGAATTAGGACTAAGTGGACATCGTGACACTCCATTCTTTTGAACTTCACCATCATGCTCTTCATCACTGCTGCTTTCATAGTCCTTAGAATTAGAAATAAGTGGAATCTCTGACTCTTTATTTATTTGAAATTCTCCATCCCCTCATTTATCAGTGCTGCTCTCATAGTCCTTAGAATCAAGACTAAGTGGAAGAATTGACTTTCTATTCATAGTCGAAGAATTCCCGCTATATTCATCAATATGAATAGAGTTGTTATGCGATGAAGATGTTGATGGTGTATAAATCAAAACTTCACTATTAGAACAATCCATCTCTTTCAAATAGAAGATGTTGAATGATACAAATGGAGAGTCTCCTAAAGATATTATATAGCTTAAAGAATGAAATTTTCCCTCCAAAAAGTTTGTTAGATTTATTTACCTTCATTATCTTATTTTACAATTTATTGAAAAATATAAACTAAATTTTTTTATGAAATAAATCATTAAAATTAAAATTGTAAACTACAAATTCTACAGTAATTATTTTAATAGTTAAAGTGTATAATATTTACTAAACAATTGATTTTTTTTTTCATTTTTATAATATATTCTAAAAATATTAATCCCACCATTCCCCATTGTTTCAATATTCAGCTTTATAATATTTTAAAACAAATTATCCCACATTAACCATACGGTAAAACATCTCCGTAATTTCATTTATATATTAAATTTCATTATCACTATTACTCACATCACATCCAGCTTTTCTAAAGTTCGTTGAAAGACTCTTGAATTTGTGGAGCATCTACATTGTTATCAACAACATATTTAATGAAGAATTCTTGCAATTGAAAGATAAGTTAAATTTTTTTCCTTGAAATTTTTCATATTAAATTATTTTAATGAAGAAGAT